>JAODAI010470843.1:0-14345 GCA_027575025.1 Scotoplanes globosa | reverse complement strand
TGGGTGATGGAGGTTCAGGATCATATTATGAGGACTATGTCCTTGCTGATCCATTCTTACTTAACTTCTTACTTAACTTATCACATGGCTTTTTTTGTTGATGTCTTTGCGCACATTTTGAGACCATATAGGTCCCTCCGTTGGCGGGTTACATCATAAATTTGTGTAGTATGTCAGTACATAACACATAGAATACAAGAGATTAAGTGGTATTGTAATGTTAATCTCTAATTAATGAACCTATATACACTAGTGTAAATGTTCAACATTTACCTAAAGCGTCTAAAGAACTATAAACAATATAATACATAAAAAATAAAACAATAGAATACGTAAGAAATTAAACACTATAATGCATAGGAAATTAAGAAATGGATTGAAATACATGCTAATTTGAACAAATTAGTGTTAATTAGCATGTAAATACAGGATTATCAACAGACAGTGGATTCAAGTAGTGTATTCCTCGATTTTATCAATACCTGAAGTGATTTTACACATTAAGTTAGGAAATAATGTTTTCTTCTTGAAAAATGGTAAAAATGTGCATATCGCGCAATGAATTATGCAATAATTACAATTTGTAACGATTTGGATGATTTTCTTTCGCCATCGTATTCATACCATGATCATTTATATACATGCACATTTTCAGGTCGGTCAGAGATCTTAGGGGGGGCCACTGAGCCCCCCCCCCAGTATTTTTAGGTCTCAAAATAGCCCAGTACAGTTAGGGTTAACCCTTTCAAGTCCAGCTAGCTTTCAATACTACCTCTTCTGAGCGCCGGCTAGATTTTCAAATATTGCGGTTATATGACAATGACTTTAGTTATTATTTTTTGCACGTAAACCTGCTCTGATCAATTTATAGAGCAAAGGAGAGTTATGTTGCACACATTTACCTTTATTATGATACCAAAGACGGTTATGTGTGGTGCACGATGGTCAAGTTATGGTAAATTATCTACGAGCCTCTCCATCGGACCGATAGTTCCATTGTCTAACTAACTATAATGTCATGCATACCTATTCCGCGAACTGAATTCTCGGATTGTGTGTGTCCAATAACTTGAAAAGTGTCAACGCTAACCGAGCTGAAGTATTGGGTCACTAGGTCTACAATTCAGTGATACGTCGATTGCAACTGGTTTGAAGTTGGCATGGGGTGAACCGAATGTAGAAAATCGGACAAATAATGTTGATGTACCAAAGTCGCATTTATGCGACCATGGCGTCCCGAGAAGGGTAAGTGATGGTGCATTTATGCAACCATGGCATTGAAAGTGTTGTTTGACACAGCAAACATAATCAGAATGAAAAGACCTACTGTATTACAATTTTGTAAATACCAACAAGAATGAGCCCAAAGTCTCAGACTGCGTTCCTCGCCATGAATGATGGACACCTTATTGAATTTGGGCGCGGTTGGAGAAAAACGATGATAGCCGGAGTTACTAACATCGGAGAAGGTCGACGTGATTGACTTTTTTGTTCGTCTCAACGAGCTGAATCCCAACGTCATATTTGACATGTACACACTTCCTGGTTAATGGAGTACTATTTATGTGATTTGTGAGTATTATTTCATTGTTTCATTATTTCATTGTTTCTGATGTAGGTAATCATGCCCTTATAAAGGCAGCCCTCTGCGCTGGACTGTATCCAAACGTCGCTAAAGTTTCCGGCAAGACGATAGGAAACCGGAGGTAAATTACGTCTCATTTGGACTTTGCTTTGTAAATGAAAATTTAGGGTAATCATTTACACCTTGATGATATTAAGGTGTCGTCTTTTTGAAAATCTCAAGAGGTGAGCTGGCTTAGCGGTAGAGTGCTCGACTTTGCAACAAGGAGGCCCGGGTTCGAATCCCACCAGGTTCGTGTCAGGTTCTTCGCAACAAATTGTGAATTATGATTGTTACTTCAATTGTGGTCTACAATTCCTCACCTCTCCGTCAGCCTTTGGGAAAGTGGCCAAAGACGGATGTGCACTCTCGTCCATCGGATGGGGACGTATAAATGGCGGTCCCGGGGTAGGATCACTCATACCTACATCGACACTATCTGGTCAATCACCTTAGATGACCATCCATGATCACATCTGATACCGTGGTGTATCCTGAACGCTATACTCAAGTTATGAGTCCAGTTCAGTATTCTACAGAAACAGAAACCATATGAACCCTGTCCGGGCAACAACCAAACTGGACAAGTACCCACCCAGACAACTACCCCTATTTAACACTTTTATGTTTATGGTCAGTTCCAGGGTTAGGCTTGGGAATGTCCGGGGGTACTGGTCCGAAGGGTAGTTGTTTGGTGGGTAGTTTCCCTAGCACCATATGAACATGTACTAAATGAATCAATATATGATCTGACACCACAATAAAGGCGTAAAGTCGCAAATGTACTTCTTGAGTTATAAGGGAAATAAAAAAAATTATGCTATGTGGCAAGCCTAAGTGTGTTTTATGTAGGTGTTGACATTTTGATATGCTAGAGATAACCCTTATTGTAGATAATGACTATTTATTGATATTAACATTCTTTGTGGCAAACTTAAACCATATCTTTCAAAACACAAATTTCTCAGATATGAATGTTCTTGTAAGGGATTTTCAGCCAATACCTTACCCCAAATCATAACAAATTATATATCATTTTAAAGATAATGAATGAACTGTACTATAGAATCATAATATTTACATAATATCAATTTCCCTCTAAATACTGAGCATTTTGTGGTGGCAGGTCATATATTTAGATTATATACCAAAATAATATCCAAAATAGGTTTTAGGATGTTTCAAAACTAATTATTTAGTAATTTGCTTGAAAAATATGAAAAACATCATTTTTTTTACCATTTTGGACATTGTGCAATCAGAATGTGCAACTTTGCAGCTCTTTTGTGGTGGACGGTCACATATTACCTTGTAGCAATCTACACCAGCCAATGAACAGATCACATAGTCACATGACTATCAGGAATAAATTTCAAGAGTCACAGTTCAATTTCCGAGAGTCAAGTTCAATTTCGGTATTTTTTTTGCAAAATCACTCATAAGTACTGTTTAAGCCATTCATCCTATTGTTTATACCAAGTTACCCTAATATTGAATGGTACTACTAGCTTGATATGAGCTTGCCCATGTTTTTTTATAGCAAAGGAGTGGTCACCTCCATTCCTGTCAATAGGGGGGAAAAAAGTGGGAAAAAAAGGTGATGGTGACACTTAGCTATTTTTTTCAAGCGTCATCTCGGGGTTCCTGTGCGTCCGTGACCCGGTACCCCAGGTTAAAAAAAACTGGAACAAATCCATTTACGAATTCACTTTTCTGTCTTCTTTTTAACACAACAGACCCGTGCGCCCCTTCCAAGAAGTCGATACAGAGGCACATCTTTACGGCGGAGATGTTCAACTTCATCATGGACTGCTTTCACAACGGTCTGGACTACTTCTCGACTCCAATTCCCGGTGGTTACTCCAACCCGAGGACGGAGAGCGAGAGCTCGACCGTCTCAAAGTCAAACTCGAGTCGGGTTTCGGAAAGCGACAGTTTACAGTCCTCTTCCAGCCCCTCGCGCCTCGAGAGGGACAGGATTGCCGCACATACTACGACCGAGGAAGGCGTTGAATCTCGTGGACCGTCGGAGGGAACGTCGCCTAAAGGGGAGGCAACGACCGGAATCGACGACATTATCCGCAGGCTTGCCGACGGTACGTTCCAATTCAGTGAAGGCGACGGCGGAAATGCGGGCCCAAGTCCCGGTGCATTCCAGTTTGGTGACAGTACGGGCGGAGTCTCGAGTCGGGATCACGTCGACGTGGCGACATCGGGGCAACACGACGAGGGCACGACACACGGCGAGCTCGATGGCTCTGAAAGTGAACAGAGGCAGTCTGGTGAAAGTCACGATAGTAGCTACGACAGTCACAATAGCAGCTACGACAGTCGTAACGAACGGTCGGAGTGCCCGTTCTCGTTTGACAAAGAGAAGTTGACCCGGGGGTTCGATGCGCCCAAAGTATGCAGCAGCTGTCAGCAGGTCGGCCATACTAGCAAGGTACGGAGGCAGTGTGAATGCTGTATTTACTTCAGGTCGCGTGTGCAAGGAAGTGTATACTAGCAAGGTACGGAGGAAGTGTGAATGCTGTGTTTACTTTAGGTCGTGTGTGCAAGGTAGTGTATACTAGCAAGGTACGGAGGAAGTGTGAATGCTGTGTTTACCCTAGGTCGCGTGTGCAAGGAAGTGTTTGCGGCAAAATCGTAATTCCTTGGAAGTCTTTGTGTCAAAATTATAATTACTTAACAGATCTTCTACACGGTGGACTTGGTGTCGGATGTAAACATACTGTTTACAACCAACCAGCAATGGTTCTCTCAATAGTCAAGGGAGTACCAATATAGTATAATGCTACTAAATTTGGTGTAATGACATATAAAATATGCCTTGTGATCCCTGATTTAAAAATATTTCTAGAGCGTTGCAGCCTCGGGACATGTGACCACAGGGAGCAATCAAACGATTAGTGGATGGATACATCGGTCACATGATCGAATCCGGGTAATTACTATACTACTACACTATAGTGTCTTTAACTAGCGTTACAAAGGCTTTGGTGTATTTATATAGCCCTGTTGTTGAAAAAGGCTTCAAAACGTGATAATACATCAATGCTTCAGCCCGACTTGTTAAAGTTAACCTGGAATATGTGTCTAGGAATATTCCACGGATAACTTCCCCATCAATTTCCCCTCTCTTTCCCCCTTCTCAGCCCCCGATGAAAATTTTCAGGACAGTTATGTCCAAGCAAAATCCCCCAGGCAATAATTACACACTGTTTTGAGCAGGAGAATATATTTTGATAGAATTTGCTCAGGTAACAATAATGGATGGAACTTATTCGGAAATATTTTCAGGAATATTTTCAGGAATATCGGCTCGGGTATATATGTTGGTATTCTTCATTTTGAGGTAGGAGAGGTTTCCTTCCAAAATGTATCACTTGTCAAATGGAATATGACCCAAGTCTATTAAAGAGTCATTAACTTAGAAAATCAAATGTTTTCCCGATTTTAGTATCAAAATAAAGCCAATGGTCTCATCTTTCCTTATCAGTAATATCTCATAATGACCAATACATGATCTGCCATTTTACATGAATTCAATCAGTCAGATGCCTAACTGACAGTAACATAGAGTGTAGTTAATAATAATAATAACCGGCCTGCAAGGCTTATTTAATCTTACGATGCTAAGCGACCAACCACCGAAGTGGGAGAAGCAAAGGCTTTTAATTTTACTACTTCACGTCCGTCCGATTGGTCATCCAATTCATAAATTTGAAGTCAATTTTGATTTATTTTAATTTGAGGAAATCGTTTGCGCGTAAAAACGTGATTGCTCTCGGATGAAAAAGCACACACTACTAGGCCCGATCCGTGATTTTAACCCTGGATCTCCCAGTTGCGGAGATTCATAGCTTCTAGAGCCACCAACCTTTTCTGCTCGGCCACATCACTGGTATTAAGCCTAGTAGTTGAACCTAGTCGATGCTTGTTTGAAGGAGCTGGGATTAAGAAGTCATCATATTGAGCAGCAATCTATGTTGGGAACGAGTGTATTGTGTAGTAGTAACACACTGTGACTGGGGTTCGATTCTCAGGTCGTTTTGTTTCATTCTTGTAACGGAAAGTTCTTCGCTGGGCAATCGGGTTTCTGTATTATTTGTTCAACCTTTTGTGTTGTCCAATGGGATCATAATGGCAATGAGTCTTTTCAGTCTTTTCATTTGTCTATCCCAGTACTTATATTTGTCTGACTGGTTAGTTAAATGGATAGAGCATTAGACTTGTGATCGCAAGGCAGGTGTCTGAATATTCCAGTGGCTCTCGGGGCTCCACGTATGAAAAATACCAGGAGAGCACACCACTGCTCTTCTAAGAGAGTTTCAGGAGAGCAATAACTCTCCTGGATATTATTGTCATCGTTTAATCGGTTAATAGTGTACGTAATAATGTGGAAAGAAGTGTCTTAAAGTAAAAACATGTTAGGACTTTGTCGAATAGACACCCTCCTGTTGGAAAATAAGGTAAAACAAAAACTATAAAAAACTATAAAATAAATAAAAAATAGAAGTGTTTCATTGAGGGCGCACTTTCATGCCTGTCAAGAGCGTTTAAGGAACGCGATACTACAGGCACCCCTCTAACGTGGAGCCCTGGGCTCTAACTAGTATATCAAAGGCTTTTGTGGCTTATATAATAAACCTTGCCGTTGAAAAGGTCCAGGAAACATCATCCCATCATGGCAAGTGTGAAAGTGTTTAAAAAATCAACAAATGGCTTAATTTCATTAATTCTTCATTTCAGAACTGCGATGAAGACGAGCTGCCCAAGTTGGATCCGCTGCCTCCGATGCACGACAACTACCTTGCTGTAATCAACGGTCTATGTCAGTATGTTGTAGGTGAGAGCTGGGGGGGTCTCATAGTTTGATGCACATGTCCATTGTAATCCCCCCCCCCCCCCCACCACGGCATACCCGGGCATAGCGGGGACTGTCACAGGGATGTCATTTTCCAAATTGTAACATGTGTTTTTCTTCTCCCCGCTACATTTGTGCAAAGTCCAGACAGGGTGGGGCACTATTTTGCTGAACATCCCCGCTAAATCCCAGAAAGGGTGGCCGAAAAAACGAAAGTTCCCGCTAAATCCCCGCTAAATCATTGTCAAAGCCCTGCTATATTGCTGTTACATTTGGTGCAAGTCCCAGGGTCGTAATCCCAGCCCAAATTTCACTCCGAACATCCCCGCATAAACTGTGTAACGTCCCCGGTATAGCGGGACACATCCCAGTCGCTCTAACTGGTATTAAGGACAAGTGTAACTTCGGACACTTAGTGACTAATTTACGAAAATAAATACTTTGGCATGGAAAATCCTTAACAAATCCTCAACGATAGGAATGAACAATTGGTTTTCCTTCACCTGCACCATTTCATTTCACGATCAAAGACGTATTTCATGCACATTTTGGAGAAATAATTGTCAACTTCTTAGTCGCTCTGTGTTTAGAGAGTGAAAGTAGGGTCCCAGATGTTATGTGCAATATTGGTTAATATTGTCAGCTGTGCTAATTGTAAAGCTCTCATATTATTATATTTCCAGGTCTTTTCTTTCTTTGTTAATGTTGTCCACTACAACAGAACACATGCCTCTATCTGTACACCGAAGGACTGGTGATCTATTATGTAGTCAATAAAAGACGGTTTACAGAGGAACAACAATCGATACTTGCATTTTGAGTCTTCATTAAACAGTTACAAGACAGATTTGATACGGTGTGACGACGTCAACAGCCCACGACTCCACTTTCCGAAAAGATCCAACTATATTCATCATACGCAAGCCCATACGCAATGAGGAACAACAGAGTTCATGCAAATAGGAACACTGCCAAGTTGGTTAATTGAATGTGCTCTTAATTTAGACACGGATATAGTTTTGAATAAATCCGTATCTCATTCTGAAAGAAGAGTACACTTAAGTTACCAGTAATACATCCATGAAGATAACCACCCACAACTCCTAGTCGAGGATCCTGGATTGTTGACCATGCTTCAATCACATACGCTGAACATCAAGCGAGAAGGCGAAAAAATTCCGAGGGCGGCGCTATTAAACTGGAAGGTTAGAAATGAGCCGTTAAACACAACCAACCAATCCACAACTCCACTGTCCATATGATGAACCAGCCAATGCAACGAGCAGATATACATAGGGTATGTAGAAAATATTATGTTCACTGTCTAAAATAATCAAAAGCAATGAAATACAACAAAATACTAGAATATATCACACTAATTGGACATGTACTTGGCAGGGTTTCCACCGGGGAGATAGGGGGGGATTTATCCCCCCTAAAAACTGAAAATATGGTGGGGATTTGCTGATTAACCTCCACGCACCTTCCCTTCAGTTTTTTTTTCAACAAATGAAAAATAATCGATACATAATATCACTGCAATATTATATGTTAGGGTACAAAAATACCTGCATTCATCAACGCAAGTACAAATAAATACCACACATACAACTGCAGGACCTTTTTTGTCAGTTGAAACTAAAAAAAAATATTTAAAAAAAAACTGGAAAAAAAATATGAAATTATACCTTTTTTTTGGGGGGGGAGTATGATATTATCCCACTAATTTCCATCCTGGTGGAAACCCTGCTTGGACATCTATAGGCCTACAGTACTTTTCAGCCGTGGTTGACAATATTATGTTGCCACATTATTATAGTCTGATTGTGGCAACATATAAATACTATCAATTTCTACAGAACAGTACAAAAAGAGACAACAATAATACAGTATAATAATTCATAAAGAATGTCAGACGCATTTATTTTCTGGCAAGAAATTGTATAACTTGTGCATTTTAGTATGAAACAGTATGCCAAACTGAACGTTTACATGTAAACATCTTTGTTTTATTTAAATAACTAAAATGTACAGTAAGATTAAATAGTTTGTATATAATAACAGAGGGACCGACGTAAAACAAACATGGATTTTCATGTAGTATTAATGTCATGTTTTGCGAAAAATCTGTGAGTTTTTAAATTGCACTTTTAAATTGTATTGATTTCCTCTTGTTAATTCTGAATTTACTCTAATAAATATAACTAGTTAATATAGTAGGCTGAGCCTTTCTTTTTCTCATGTATTAATGTCATGCTTTGCGAAAAATCTGTGAGTTTTTATTAAATTGCACTTTTAAATTGTATTGATTTCCTATGTTAATTCTGAATTTACTCTAATAAATATAACTAGTTAATATAGTAGGCTGAGCCTTTCTTTTGACACAAAAAGTTGTCCTCAGTGTTTTAATTTTTTGGATGACTTTAAATTGTCCTTTTTATATTACTAATAGGTCAGGTAGAAAAATATACTTTTAACAAATAACTTTATGTACAATTTCATTATAATTAATTGCAATATGGTAAGCACCTCGGAATACAAACATCATTCTGGAGGCACCACTCTGGACACTTCTAGTGATGAAAGTCTTTATGTGAGAGTCTTTATGAAGGGTAAGAATATAAAAATATTTTATAAATATAAAAATATGATGTCACTTTTTATTAAAATCAATTTTATAATACAAATAAATTGTTCAATTATTTACAACAAAAAAAGGAATTATATTATCACTTTAAAAAACTACAGTATATCACTGCCACTCGAAATGAAGACTTTTGCATATCACTTGCCGCTGATAGTCATGTTTGAATTACAGTTTCATTGATGTTTAAACAAAACAAGTTTCACCATTGTTTTCCTAATATTTGGTCCTGCTTTGGCTGTTGTCACTTGTCGTGCAAGATGGTGCATGCGGATTTTCAGGTAGCATGCTGACAGCGTTTTGATCAATGCAAATATATGATTGTGATCTGGTGATGACTCAAACATGTGTTGTTGTAATGTGTCAAAGGAATTTTGTTGACCAATGCTACTTAGAACAGTAGTTGGTATTGCACTGGTAAGTCCTACAGACTGGGGAAGTGTGTCATTTGTACACACAAGTAACCTCTGCAGACATTTCTCAGTAGCTTGGCAGACTTTCACAACATCCTTGGATGGCTTAATAAGACCCCCTCGTTTTTTTTGGTATATTAGGGGATAGCTTGTACAATCTGGGGCTACCATCGCTGCAATGCACTCTGAACAAAGTATTTGCTTCTGTGCCATGCGAACAACATACCCAGCTATATATTGAATTACTGCCTCTTTGTATGTGGACAATGGCGAAAAGTTTGGGATATCAACATAGTCATGGTCAGTCTGTATTGGTGATGGTCGGAATTTCATGTCGTATCTTCTCATCAACAGAGCATCTCTATCGTCAGTTTTAACCATCCCCTTGCCTTTAACATATGTGCTGGCAACATGTAGAATAGCTGTGCCATCTTGGGCACAACAATTGCCCCCAAATCCCTTGATTTCATGTCTGAGGAGTAGACGCTTATAGGTAGATTTGAACTGTCCTGCTGTGGGATTGTTATTGCTACCATTGGCTGATCTAACCGCGGATAAAAATAACTCCAGATGGTCCTGACTTAGTTTGTACGTCAACAAGTACCGAAGTACGGGTTGGTCACATGCTATGAGGGAGCCATACAGCACATCTACACTCTTGATAACAGAAACAAATCCAATGAAGGCAGTCTTCCTCTTTGTTACATAGAGTGGGACCCCTTTCACATCTGTTAGTGAAGATATGTACTTGAATGCATCTCCTAGAAATTGACGCCATTTGAACTCATTTGTGAGACGCAGTGGTGCCTTATAATTCCTGGCGAAGGGATTGCGTGAATTCATGATGTCAAAAAGCCTGTCGAAAATACGAATAAATTCAATTGTTGCCTCACAATTTTTAAATTGTTGAATTTTCAAATTATCTTTACAGAATTCCATAGCATCGGCAACACTACTACTCAGTGTCTGCGCAGCAAGATTTACCTTCATTTTTTGCCGATGCCACTCAATGTGGGCTTTTTTTAGCTTATTAGCAGCATGGAGGCCCTCTACCTCTTGTAGTTTGTGTAGCTCTTTGAAGTATGACCACTTTATTTCGTCACCAGATCCATTCTTTAATATGCCCCCAGCAGCAAGTGTGTTCCGTACCAGTTTCAGCATATGGCAAATATCCAGAATAACATTTACTTTCAACGAGGGGTATGAGGGATGCGGAAAGCATGGTTTCAAGTTTGGCATTGACATATTGGCACCTAGAGATTGCAACATTGTGAAATGACAACTAGGACCATCACATGTAATTGACACGGTGTTAACTCCGATGTCATATAATTTCATTAGACACTGACCCACAAGGTTTGCCCGTTCTTTGCCCGATAAGCCATTTATAAGGAAGTACCCTACTGGTAGTTTCCAAGAGCTGTTTACAGCGACTACCATGAATACAAGTGCATCAGTTGTTGTAGGGGTTGTATCATCAACGATACCAGTACCAAGATCAACGTACCCTTGGAATTTCTCCCCATCCCATTGAATGTGACGTTTGATGGCCATTTCATCAATCATTAGAGCACATACTACCTTACCGTTTATTGCTTTCAACTCTCTTACTTTATTTTGTAGAACTGTGAAAGCCCCCTGTGTAAATCCAGGTTCTCCGTCAATTGCACTATACCATTTTCTGATCACTGAAGGGTGTGGTAGTGCAAGGTCAAACGTTTTGCGCACATAACTGTATGCCTTAGTGGAATATAATTGTAGGGTTAAGGCAAATGCTCTAAGCACAGGGGGATATGTATCACGGGTCAGATTATTTCTTTTAATATTTGTTAAAGTTCTTTTCAAGATTTCTGCCGGAACATCCGAAAACGTCTTTTGGAGCATTTCTGATCCACCGTCAGATATCAAAGCTTGGCGTTTCAGGTCTTTAATTACAATTTGTAAAGAGTCAATTTTCTTCCTGAAACGCCTCGCTTTTTGCTGGTTGTATTTCAACTTTTTCCTAACACAACAAAACTTCTCTTCTAACCTGTCCAGTTTTCTCTTCAGACTTCGGGGACTATGGGATACCGAATAGGAGTGTTCATGTGAGATGTTTTCTGGTGGTTTCTGAGAGGCTTCAGGTGTTCTCTGTGCATCTTCATCGAGGATCACAGGTAGTACCGGTACCCATCTTTGCTTGGGAGGCCTTTCTTTTACTTCGGTCTAATAAAGAATTTCAAGAATAAATATATTATGAACAAGTGTTAATCGACCTTATTCAGACAGAATGAATAATTCACTTTATGATCCCATTCCCAATGCTGTACATTATATTCCTATTCATTGGGTGACTTATATAATATGCACATAATCAATCAGTAGAGTATTGTAGTTGCTAGTAGACAATATACTTACGGTCATTCGTAGCAGTAAAAAGTATTAAAAAGGGCTCTCCCGCACAGACACACGCACACACACACATTTTATGTTAGTCTTGGCGAGACTTCGTTTTTTCTAGAAAAACGGTAAAAATGGAATAATGTCGTATTGATGGAACCAAAACTTAGAGTATGTTCATGTGAAACTTACCGGTTGCAAATGAGACGGGAATTCAAACTTCGTTGGCACTACATCAGGTTTCAGCCTTTTCGTCATCCCAGTATTGTTAAAGCAACTACTGTCAAAATGATCCGAGCAAATAAGTGATGTTTTTGTCGGCTTGTAATTGTTCCGTCTTATATTGACAAGCCACTGTTGAAACACACCTGGACGACTGAAGGGTAATCTGGAAAAAGGATGAAAATTGTGTTGTCGTTAGAGTTGGAGAATATGCGATTTCCACATTAGAGCGGGAAATCCAGCACAAAAAAAAATGGGGAAAAAACCGCCCCAACGACATTTTTTGCCAAAATATACAAATACTTTCGTTACTCAATTTTTTTTACGACTTCTTATTTTTAAAAAAAAAACAGCTAAAATGGGGTCGTGAGGTCATATGTCAACAATTTTCAAACTAATTATACAACCGTTGGCTCATTTCAAATTTGGATACCATATTCATATATCAAATGCGACCTTCGTAGACAATGCGAATGGGCGGTGCTTAATAATAGTTCTCCCCCACACAGGTTTAACCGTCCCACTGTTTTTACCCACCGTACCACTGTATCGCCCACCGTTCCACAGGTTTCCCCCACCATTCTTCTGTGTCCCCCACCGTATCACCGTTTATACTACCATTCCACAGGTTCCCCCACTGTTCCACATGTTTCCCCCACCGTTTCACAGGTTTCCCCCACCGTTCTTCTGTGTCCCCCACCGTATCACCGTTTATACTACCATTCCACAGGTTCCCCCACTGTTCCACAGGTTTCCCCCACCGTTCCACAGGTTACCCCCATCGTTCCACAGGTTCCCCAACCGTTCCACTGTTTCCCCACCATTCCACAGGTCCCCCACCGTTTCACATGTTTCTCCCACCGTTCCACTGTATCCCCTACCGGGATGGGGGATTTTCCGGGTCTAAATATTTGGCAAACAGTAGGATACAGATATGCTTGAAGTTTATTAACATGGAAGGGGGGGCGCAGTATGATACAGATATGCTTGAAGTTTATTAATATGGGGCGGGCTGGCGTGGTGACATATTATTGTTGACCAAAACGCCAGTTCACTTAAATTAATTGAAAACCAGGCAGAGGGTTCAAATCCGGTCGAATGATGATGTTTATATTCCAGTGGCTCTAACTGTTTCAAAGGTTTTGGGTGGCTCATATAATCACTGCGTTGGAAAGGGCCAGGAAAACCATTAATTCATTCAGCTTTCATAATAACTTTAAATATAAATGTTAAAAAAATAGTAAAATCTAGTGTGTTTAACAGGACTTGAACCACTAACATCGGCATTACAAAATGCCAACCGCACTTACACAAGCTACAAGGCTAACTGTTATTTAAAGATAGTAATATTATTATTTATAGTAGACACCAAATATATTTGAAATATTAGCCATCAGTTTAGGTTGGTATGACTAAAGTTTTGTGTATTTATACTTGAGCCGGGCCTATACTCTACCCAGGATTGCAATATGTTACTGGTTCAAAGGTATGATAAGTTTTAAATATTATATAGGCTATCTATTTTATGATTCATATAAATAGTTATTTAGTTTTATGCTACTCTGACTTTTATTATTGATGCATGCATAATTTTAGGATGGGCTATTAAGTAACATGTCATTTTACCAATATTTTAACATTTAATATTTTTTGGGGGCAGTGAGGGCCTTGGGAAGATAAGCTTCGGCTAACCAGGCTACCCTCTTTAAATAACGTTATTATTATTATTATTATTATGATACGATCGATGCACCGGTGCAAGTGGGCAAACTTTTATGCAATTTTCTGTCTTGCAAATTCAATCCGATATTGACGCCCTAGGCCCTACAGTGCTTTTTATGATTTGCTATTACTATGGAAATATCCTTCAATTACACATATTATTCAGAATGATAACGGGGCAAGTAAACATATGCGAAAGTTTGTATTACAAAAGTACATTCACTAGCCTGTTGTAAAATTAGTCTACTGCCATCAATTGCCTAGTTACGTCAGTGAGTGTTTACACTGTTATGATATACCGTACAGCTCCACACTATACATAACGTTAGGCTACAGGCTACAGGATGGCAACACTGAACTAACGTAGCGAACTCAAAATGGTTAGGCTTCGGGATTGATTGACTTAAAACTATTGATTCGCATGGTTTTTAATAATAACTCACAAATGGAAAGATTTTCCACATCCTTTAAAGT
>JAODAI010470732.1:0-14347 GCA_027575025.1 Scotoplanes globosa | reverse complement strand
AACTGTGAAGTAATGATACAAATAAACAAACAAAATGTGAAGCTGCATAAATGGTGCCTTATATTTTCCTTATTTATGATTGCTCAATAAAACATAAAAGGATGGTTTATTGTCTTGGATTATGGACAATTATTAATATTATGTAGGCCTATATAATTGCTTAAATATATTTCCAAAAATGCTGTTATTGTTTATGGGAAGAAACAACCAACATTTGTATAATGGAGGCTATCATCAGAGTAAACACAATTATTTGGTGCCTACATTGATATAAATTTATAGCTACATTATTCCATGCTAAAATACTTTTCTATATATTGCTTAAGCTGTAGGTCCCCCAAATGCTATTGTGTTTATGGGAAGAAACCATGCAACAACATTTGTATTAACCATTATCCAATAATGGGGGTGTCATCGGAGCATACCCGATTCTTTGTCGCCTACTTTGAAAGCAATATTCTTCTCCTTTATCTGATCCCAACATTGTTTTGTAACTTATATATATGGTGGACGTGTAGTTGCAAGGTCAGGAGTTTGAATACAGAGTGATGATTATAGTCCAGTGACTCAAACTGGTATATCAAAAACTATTAGTGGCTCATATAACATAAGGCCAGGAATTTGAAGAAGGAGTGCTTATAATTAATAATCATGGGCACATGCTGGTTGGATTTCAAAGTTAAAGATGGGAAGATCGTCATTAATTAGATGATGTCCAAAGTGTTAGAGCTGATGGAGGGATATATGGTTAATTAGATGATTAGCTCTGTTGATAAACCATTGGACTTGTGATCGTAAGGTCAGGAGTTTGAATATGGAGTGATGATGATATATTCCAGTGGCTCTAACTGGTGTATTGAAGGCTTTGAGTATCTCATATAACATACATTGGAAGCAATGTTCTTCTCCTTATTAAATCAACGTTGAAAATGGACAGGAAACCTAATCAAAGATAATGAAAGATCGTCATTAGATGATGTCCGAAGTGCTATTAATGATGGTACCGGTAATATGCATGTTGATCTTGGATCAGCTTCAATGGCTTCATAATATTGTCAAACTAAAACACATGATCAAATAAGAACAAATACATTTGCTAAGCTTTATTTAAAACTTAGGGAGCGCTTCCCACTACTTATATTAGACATATGAAAAGATAAGGGGATTCAAACCCACTGAGGCTGTGAAGTCTCTCAAACCATTGACTGTTCAATTGATGTACGTTTGCTATACTCTACATGATGTGACAAGCAGTGTGAAGAAACGGGTATGGTTATGTTACAGGAAGGAAGATTACATGTCTGGAAATGAAATAATTATACTTTCCATACATTCATGTGTAATTTAATAGAGTGCTGCGATGTTTTAGTATTTGTTCAGTATTTAATTTGTTGATACTATCGATAGCTTCTGATTAAGGTCAAAATTATTTGGATTAATATTTTGCATTGTCCTATTTTTCCTTGAAAATAGGCAAACATTGTTGCTTTTTATTGAAAAAATTGTGATATTGAAAAACGACTTTAAATAATGTTTTTTTCTACTTGCGAATGTTTATATTTATTATTTTGTTTCATATAATAATTAATATTACACAACTTTCAGTGTTGAACGTCATATTTTCCCAAAGATATGTATTTTTATTAAAAAAGGGCCGGAATCAAAAAAGTGTTTCACGGGTAAACATTGGTGTCCCTTAAAAATATTTACACGTGAAACACTTCAAATTGATGAGTAATTAATATGACATTTGAATTAAGTTCCTTCTTTCATTTTTATGAAAGGAAATGAACAAAGTTAAAATAATGATGGTGAAAAAGAGTGAAAAACCATTAAAAACAATAAATATTACCATTCTTAATATTGAGTCATTATACTTTGGTGTCTCCTTAAATATGTACGTTGTGAAACTTTGTGCTTGCAACATTAATACTTCCCAAAAGTGATAGTGCATAATATTAATTCAATGATATCAGGGTCAGGATCTTAAAATATAATGACTACATTTTGACCAAGCTTTTCATGACGTGACGTGAAAAAAGGTAAATTATCCTTTTTTTACACAAAATCCAGAAAAGCGATAATTTCATACCTTCATTTAACGTTGCACTTATAATATGCTTTATTATATGGAAGGCACCAAACAAGATCAGTTTACATGCAACTTAAAGCAATATAACCATGTTGATGTCTCCTTTACACGTGAAACATGCAATTCTAAATGTGTACAGAGACGATATTTTTCATCGCGTTTTTACTGTAAAGTATTTACTCATCACCAATTTCGATATTTATATTAATTGGATACAATTTTACACAATGAAGATGATTTTATGCTTAAAATTGTCATGTTAAAGGTTGGCACCATAATTTGTGGAATGACCCACATGTAATATTGGAATGACCCACATGTAATAGATATGCCAGTCTGACTCTCGACATGCAATATCCATAACACAATAATATCAATTATCGATTTCCAGATAAACGGATACATTGGCGAACTGAGGCCAGCCTACAGTGTCAAGTTGGACCTGCTCGATTTAGTATAAAACTAAATCACTTCTGCTATATCGATATCGGGAACAACATGAAAGGAAAATTTGTTAATGTCGTCGCCTATGCCAAGAAATTGTGGTATCTCAAAGATAATCATATTACTATGGCACTATGGATGTGCAACGATACCGAAATGGACGTAAGAATACTTAATTATGCTCGTTGTTATTATTTGTCATGGTATGCAATTACTTATTAAATATAATGTACAACATTGCTTAAATATATATATGTATGTATAGCTACCCATACGTATATATTGTTACTATATACCTACAGTGTATGTACCTTGTTTTACAATGCACCTTCCACAACAGTCAGGGATAAATCCCCGAACACAAGGGTACTAAATACGTATACATTCACATATTCATATTGATTGTGGACTATAATTGAAGTGTGCCATAATGAATTACGCAATAGGTCTGCATACAGTGTCAATAAGCATCTTCAATATTACAAAGGGAAACACGTGAACTATAGCGAACTTCAATATACAGCCTGCTTGAGTATATTTCCCAAAAAATATTTTAAATAAAAAAAAAGGTTCACTGTCGAGTGGTATTTAGAGTAAATGCAAATAACGTCAGTTATGCAACTAAATGGTACATTCACAAAGTATAAATGTGTACGAACAAGTTATGCTGAACACATACATTTATTACATGTGGTGAATTTGTTCTTACACTAACACACGACGATACACATATAGTAAATTTAAGCTAAAGTCAAGCAAAGTTAACCTACACATTTTGTATAACATGTACTCGTATTTATCATATTTATTTAATACGGTGTACTTATAGGAAACTGTTTGGACAGTTGGCGTGTAATATTAAGTCGAGGGATTTGTATTGTAGTACGTTATATACATTTTATGTTAATACACATTGGGCAATGTATATTTGGACAACAGTTTACTTTGGCTAAACAAAATATATTATTTGGAAATAAATTTAAAAAGAAACATCCACATCATTTTCTTGGTTTCAATTTAATGTATTATATTTTTAGTAGAAAGGTGAAAGAAAAGCTGCCAATAGTTAATAATTTTATATAATATATTTAAATTTATATTACAAGTTGAACAAAATCAATCGGCGATAGTAAATATATTCCTCGTCATTCAATTTGATATAATGATCTGAACACAGCATTATCATATTGTAAGTTACATTTTGAATAATAAATGCATATTCAATGTCCATGTTATATATACATTTATAATGAGTTTGTTTATCAATATGATTTTATGAATACATATACTTATGAACATAATGATATACAAAAATGGATGTAGAAATAACACAAAACACTCCAATATTTTGGGAGGTTACTTAATTCGTGAGTGGGAAGAACGATTTAACTACCGGTGATAACAAATTAGTGTTAATAGGGTTGAACACTCATAATATTAGTACAATTAAGGTGAGTTCCATCAATTTGAAGGTGGATATGCTATTTTTGCCTTATATAATTTGTCTAATTTCCGTAACAAAAGTGAGCTTAAAAAATAAAAAGATGACTAGATTTGCAACTAAAAGTATGCTAGTGACAGGAAGACTGGCACACACTGTTTTATTTGTTAACCCTATAAATATTGAAAGTTAATAGCTATATGTGAAGCCTATTTTCATGAAATTGTAAAACTATATCATTCATTTGTGTTCAAAATAATGCGCAGTTTGGGGTAAATTTGAGGTCGTCGAGATTTCGGACTTTGAAGTGGATTGGGCTCTGAGACGGATGAAGAGGGATAATGCTGCGTGTTTGGACGAAATAAGGGTGGACATGTTTGTACTTGTGGGAGTCAAATGGCTAAGGATACTGATCAGTGTGTATTTGAGGAAGAAGAGTACCCCAAAGGAATGGCATGCTGGCCTGATTGAAGCGAAATGGTGATGTTCATGACCCAGGAAAGTATCGTGGTATCACACTGATAGGACATGTTTTTAGTTTTTGGAAAGGATTTTGGATAACAGAACTAGGAAGAACTAGTTGAAGAACTAGTCGAGACTGAGATTACGGAGGAAGAGCAGGGCTTTCGTAGGGGAAGAGGGCCAATATATGGGCTGTTCTCACTTAGGTATCTGGTAGAAAATATATTGGAGGTGAAAGGGAGTATGACATTGGGTTTTGTAGATTTGGAAAAGGACTATGATACGGTTCCTGGACAATTAGTTATATTTACGTTAATGTGGATGGGTGTCCCTGAATCAGAAGTTACGATGGTGTCGGGCCTTTATGAATGTGCAATGAGTAGGGTCCTGGTTGGTTCGTGGATGTCAAAACGCTTGTGGTTAATATTGGGCTTTGGCAGGGTAATGCCCTCAGTCCACTTGTTATAGTATGGTAATGTAAGTGATTAGCAGGAATGTCAGTACAATAAATGTACTGAAAAAAACTGTTATATGCTGACGACTTGGCAATACAACACTTTGGATATAACCGTGTGGGTATAACCCTTGCTGACAAAGGTATTAAGCAGAGATATATTTTTGCATATCTGGAGGGAATGATCTTTGGGTATGGACGGTTTAATAGGGAGATGTGTAAAATGATCCAGTCGGGGATTCTGGCTTGGATACATATGGAGTGGGTTTATGTTTACGTATAGTGGATTAAGCGGATGCATAGAGGAAGGTTGAAGGATATTCGGGAGGAGATTGCGATGAATATTAGACTTACATAGAGGGTGATAAGAGGTACATGAATTGAACTGGTTATGTTGAACACGTGGATGAATGGCGACTCCCGAAAATGACAATGCCACATTTAGAGGCTGGTAGAAGAGGTAAGGGGATACCTCGTCTGAGATGAAAGGACTTTGTTGAGAGTGTTTTAGGAGGGGTGGAGTTGATGGTGATTGGAGGGTCATGGCTCGGGATAGAGGATAGACCCTGTCAAGGTCCAGCGGCGATCGGTTAACTACTTAAACTACCTTTAATACCGGGTTGAATAATACAAAGAGTGCGCCATATGAAGACCCGTCACCGACAATGTGTTTGTTTGTCTGTGTATAGTAATGCCATTGGGCCCGTGGACCTTGAACATATATAATGATATGCACAGTAATTGTTTACCAAAGTCTTTAAAAGTCGACCAAAATCGGTAATAGAGCGGTTAATATGAATAAACATAAGGTGGCCGAATCACAAGAATCGTTTCAACCTGTTCAATATTCATTTCACAACTTCACGAATTTGATTCGATCGATCGATGATAAATGAAATAGAGACTCAAAATGGCGACTCGCATTGAATCTGATAACCACGAAGACCTGATAAAATCATACATAATGCTGTGAGAGTACTTGCGTGCTTTCTTACTCAGGACATCAAACTCAGTTAGACAGTTACTGATTTTAAAACGAGTCAATTTAAGGTACAATCCGGTACTCTCTGGCATGTGCTTGGGCCTACCAGCGTAGTCCCGAAACAACATATGTGTTATACGTAGGCCATATGACTGTATGAAATCAACGATAATTATATTTACACTCACGCTACCACATAGGATTGACCACCATTATTAGCGTTGTAATTCAAGAGAGCATTCACTAGTCCGTATTGTGGAAAGAATGATTTATAGCTAAATATATTTGCTAATCCAAGCTACCAAGAAGAGGTGTACTAACGTTTTTTTTTGCTTAAAATAATAATAAACCGCCGTCGTGCTATTCTCAATAGTATACCCAATTAACGTTGTTTGTATCATTATAATAGTATATAGGTGTACTGTGAGAGTAGCATATTACTATGACATACGTAAATCCTGCGGCGTGAGTAGTGAATCTAAAAAAATGTCAACAAACCGTTATCAAAACTTTGTGAGGAATTGCACAAACAACCATTTTTTGTTGTTCACTATAGGATCCGCTTATGCGTTACTATAAGGTGTTCTTGTACGGTAGTAGCGTACATATTAATATGCATATTCACCCCATTCAATGGTATTACTCTGCTAATTATCAGCTTGCTCCAACTACGTATATTGACAATTATCCTACTACAGTACAATTTTAAAGAGCTTATACTAAACCATGTCCCCTAATATATGCACAATACTTATATCACACATAATATATAAGCTACTTCGTTTGCTACTTTGATAGGGTTTCTCTGTACCAACTCTCAACTAATTATAACCTTTGGTTCGTAAGATATCATTAACGATGCATATGATGCTCCGCTACACATTAATATGCATAACACAAATTACCAAAATACTAATCGTTCCAATGAACTTCACTGTGAGGAGTATACACTGAAGCGGACTTATTTCACTAGCCTAATACGCATGGTACCAACGCCGAAAATGATAGGCTTTCATGTGAGGCGTGACTGCTTTACATGGGTCGACGTGGTTATCTCATCAGTGAATCTCGGTGAATGAGGGGCTTTGGTCTTGTATGGTTGTCCACCGATATGGTACGAGGAAGGAGTCTGAAAGTGGCGGAGATGATGGGTAGACATAGGTTAGAGGTTTTACGTGTTTAGGAGACTCAGATGAAGGTGGATCTGGTTAGGATTTTACTGGGGTTTTACAAACTGTTACTTGCAGGGGAGAAGGTGTAATGTGTATTATAGTTTCAGCAGGGTAGAGAGTTGAGTGGGGATATTATGTTGAGGGTTCTACTTGATAACCAGCAGGTGGATATTACGTATTTATATGGTCCCGAAGCCGGGAGGGCGTAAGCCGATATTATTGCCTGTGTGGAGGCGCTGGATACAATGCGGAGTCATGTACAGGAGAGTATCATGTTGTGTGTTGCCGAGGACTTTAATACACATGTTGGGATAAAAGGGATCATTGAAGAGGAGTGTACAGGGAGTTTTACATGAGATACGAAGAACATGGGGAGGACGATAGTTGGTATTGCTATTTTCTTCGAAGTGACATGGATGTGGGTGATTCTTTCTTCGAAAATAGACCCAGTCACAAAATATCGTACATGAGTGGGGTGCACAAAACGGAGGTGAACCTAGTAGTGGTTAGAAAGTGGAGATTGTTATGAGGAGTGTAAGGTATTACCGGAGGAGCATGTTACCATGCAGCATAAGCATTTCATATTTGTACTACGGATACAGAAGCGTAACATAGCGGGGGAACTGATAATAAAGTTATAAAACGGTTGTTATGTGAGAGTCAGGTGTGTAATTAATATAATGATTGAGTGGAGTGTTCGTGGAAGAAAAGTCAGATGTGGTGAACGAAGGACGTAGAGAGGACCATGGATGATAAGAGGGTAATTTGGACGAAACTGGAAGAGATCAGGGACAGTGGATACAATAGAAGTTATATTTACGGCACCTTTATGGGCAGAAAATGAGGGCATATAGTAAGGCTGCAGAAAAGGCATTTAGCAACAGCAGGTTGATGACGTGGGAAGAAACATTATATTTAAGATGGCAAGGTACCGGAAGGAATATGATATATATGTTAAGGGAGGTAGAAGTATGATGTATCCGGATGGTAGGTTGGCCAATGACAATGACGATGTAAGTATGGTGTTGACTAAATAGTTTATGGAACTATGCAATCAGGGAGGAGGTGCCGATTTGGACCTACCTAGCTCATTGAGTGATAATATTGTTGTGGAGGAAATCTCTGAATTTGAAGTGAATTGGGCTCTGATACGGTTGAAGTGGCATAAGCCTGCGGGTTTGGACTAAATGATGGTATACATGTTTGGCATTACAAGGTATATGGTAGTGAAGTGAGACATGTAGAGTGGATTATGTGAGATAGCATATTTAAAAAAATATATATATACAGTTTGTTTTGGGTACATATGTTATTATGTATGGGATGGCTCTGTCTGGCGTTCAGCAGCAGCGATTCCAAGTTTTCCAAAATATGTGGATGAAAAGGTTCGCGGGGGTTAATTGGGTAGGTATGAGCTTTTGTATGATATCCATGGGATACTATGATGACTAGGGATCTTACATAAATGGTGACAAAGTTTGAGTTTGAGATGGAAGGTTGAGAGGGATTTTAGGAGAGCTGGTGGGGATCTATATTAGAGGATAGTCGCTATTGATATAGGGAGGTGAGGTATTTGTCCAATGGTGCGGCTGTCAATCAACATTTTCTTCCCCCCGCCATTGTTAGTGATTCAAGAGGTAGATATATAAAGTATACTAAATGTAATTGAAAAACTGTGTGCCACATCGAACTGTGTAAATAACGCTTGTTTGTCTGCGTGAAGCAGACTGTACTGACTATATATATACTATAAAGTAATATATATTATGTAAGTATGACCATTTGTTGAATATAAACTTCGCATTTACACTTCCACACAATATACAATAGGGAAAACGACATTTATAAATATATCCATTTAGCCCGGGAACACATATATTTTATTCAGCTGAGGTGAGGTTTGATGGTAATACTATTGGAGTACTGGACCAAATGTCAAAAGTCGGTGTTGCTGCCGAGTTATATCCTGTACAGGTAACCTTGGCGCTCCAAAATAGGGAAAATATTGGTGGTTACTATTCACCTGTTACATTATTACTATCGACATGTATACAACGTGAAGTATATACTACTTCCCGGGGTCACATTCGGTGAAATGCTAATGACAGCAAGTTGGGTATGTACATGGTCCTAGATAATAGCTTCATGGGCCACACCCAAGGTCGTTATTGAGCTGAAAAAATACCAAGGATGGATAATTTTGCAATGGAACCGTTATATATTGTGGTATTTAACAATATACATCCTGTACCGGGCCGAGATAGAAGCCCCAAAGGGCCCAATATGCCATATAACACTGTGTTAACTGTTTTATTCAGCATAAATACACAAGTATTGAGTTAACTACAGTGGATCTATTATATATTACTATATGTAACCCGACGGTAGTGTCGCAGTTATTTATGATGTTCCATAGGGTTCCACATGATCACTGCCTGGTCCTGTTTTATATTAACGACATCGCTGAGAACTTGACCTCAAGCAGTCGCCTCTTTACTGATGATACCATGCTCTACATGGCAGTGAAGAGTGATGAGGATGCATATATTATACAAGACGGTCTTGACAGCCTGACCAAAATGGGGACAAATCTGCGTTTGAACATTATCGGACTTTAACTTTTCAAGAAAACGTATTTACAAGCCATTTATTAAGCTAGATAATTATCTGCTCTATAATATCAACTAACGTTATTTACAAGGTGTAATTGTCCTTTAACCATTTTAATTGTAAGAAAATGGTAAAAGATTCGACAAGGGTCACATTGAACAGCGCCACTATTATTGATCATGTATATACCACTAATATGAATAATGTTGTAAATATTGAAGTACCATGTATAGCAATACGTGACCACTGTCCGGTATACTGCGAATGTAATTGTTGCTACAAAAGTGTATGTAAACATGGAGGTCACAATTATATAACATATAGGAATATAAATGCAATGTTGATAATTTCATAAATGACTTAAGTCGTTGTGATTGTACACCAGTATATAGTTATCTATCACGAGACCGTGCTCTCTCATGAGACCGTGCTCTCTCATTTTGGGAGAATAATTTTAACTCCATTCTGAATAAAGCTACACCAATATGACATACAAAAAGTAAAAGAAAGACACAACCTCCATAGATTAATGTAGATATAGCTGATATGATTAAGGAACGCGATAACGCAAAATGGCAAAACCCTCCTTAATATAAATATCACAGAAATACAGTTGCCTCGCATATACGGAAAGCTAAGCAAAACTATTTTTAAATCAAATCACAATAGACGGAAATTGTAAGAAAATAAAGTTAAAAGAAAGACACAACTACCATCGATTAAGGTATATAGCTAATATGATTAAGGTACGTGACACCGCAAAAAGGAATAACCCTCATTAATATAAATATCGCAGAAATAAAGTTGTCTCGCATATACGGAAAGCTAATTTATAAATTTGAAGTCAAATTTGGATATTTTAATTTTGAGAAAGTCGTTCGCATGGGAAAACCATGATTGCTCTCGGATGAAAAACTCACACTATACTATAACCGACTTGGGATTCGAACCCTATATCTTCCAGTTGCTGAAATTCACAGCTTGTATTTCCAAGCAAGTGAAAAAATGCTAACGTTATCCCGATATTTAAGAATAGCTTGAAATTATAATTATCGAATCATATGCCAATCTCTATTCTTCCTGTTCTCTCAAAAGTACTTGAAAAGCACACACATCTATATTTATACAAGTATATAAGTAAGTACGATTTCAGAACGAAGCACTCACGTTAAACTGCACTACTTACTTTAACATACGGATGGATGGAGTATATCGACCAAGGTTAATTACAGCTTTCGATTTGGTAAACCATGAAATAATGTTACAACACATGTATAGATCATCAAACTCTGCCCTAGCCTGCTTTGCATCTTATTTAAATGGCAAAAGTCAATGCGTCCAGTTAAATAGTACCCAGTTAACTTGCCTTAATATCCAGAGTAGATTTCTACTGGGTCCATTCTTATTCCTACTTTGTATAAATGATTTTTAATTATGTATGCAGCAACGTAAAGCTATTATGTATGCTGACGGTATAACTGTATATGTACCACCTAATAGCTTACAATAAATTCAAGATACACTTAGTGAAGATGCCAGTAATATTAGCAAATGGTGTATTGACAACAAAATGACAATTAATACTACTAAAACACATATTAATATGTTCAAAACAATCGTCGATACAATAATAATATAATAAATTATGAAATATTAAATATATATATTAATGGCTACAGTCTTACAAATGTAAATAATAGTACAGTTTTCGGGGTGATAATTGATTATAATATATTATGGCATGAGCAAGTTACCCATATATGTACAACGATTAGTACGAGGCTTTCCATTTTTCGGAGAATTAAGCCATATTTAAATAAATATACATTAATTTTATTATATACAGGCTACATTATACCATTTATGGATTATTGTTGCCTTGTATGGGAAATTTGCAATGTCGGTAGCAAAGAGAGGATATTAAAATTACAAATTAATGCAGCAAAAATAACCTTAAATGCTACTTATTAAGAAAGATAATTTGCACTATTTGATGAATTAGGATGGACCACATTTGAAAGTCATGTTAAGAAAAAAAGATGATTATGTTTTATAAAATTATAAATGACATAATCCAATATTATTTGAAGGAATTAATCACCCCTATAATGGAAATACATAACCACTCACTAAGATCTTCAACTGCAAATAACTTATATTTACCTGGAGGTCATACATATTATCATATTTTTTTTTAAATATATAGCCTACAAAATAATGGAATGAGCTACGCCCTAATAAATCAAAACACTCTTGCCGATTTCAAACAAAAAAAAAATCAACTGTTCTATAAGGTTTTATTGTTCGTATCTGTACACAGATATGTTGTATATGTGTATATGTTTCATATGTGTATTACCAGTATTATTTTATCTGTGTAGTACTTACTACTATACATTACGTCATTCTCTAATGTATTTTTAAATAGCGATACATTTTATTAATTTTAATTTATTTGTATAGCAACGTTTTATATTATATTTCACTACTCATGTTTTAATGCAATACTCTAAACTGTTTACATGATGATTTTATTGCAAAAGGGCCTCATGTTAGATTAGCATCTTGTATGCTAAATCAGTTTTACACGCTTCAACTATATTATTATTATTATCTGCCGTCATCAGCTCAAATTCCACCTATATGCCGAAAATAGTCAACTTTATCTGCCATTCAACATGCCGGAATTTCGGCTGTTGTTTCTTCAATACACGATTGTGTCCATGACATTACACAATGGATGACTTAAAATAAACTTAAACTAAGTGACTCTTAAGACCGAAGTTATTGTTTTCCGATCTAAAGTTGACCATTCCCCAGGTCCTATATCCGAAATAAACATCTGTTCCAATGGCATCATTCCAACACAATATGCAAGGAACATTTGATGAACGATTTTCTTTTAAACAACATATCAATACTACTTATCGTGTCATCTAATTATTTCGCTTGAAAATTGGGCGGATTAGACCATTTGTTTCTACTAAATCTTGTTCAACGATAGCCCATGCTCTCATGTCATCTAAACTTGACTATTGTAACTATTTGCTATATGGTCTACCTCACTACCAATTACAACTACTTCAACTTGCACATACTACTGTGGCCAGAATTGTAACTCGCATCAATAGTTACCACTAAATCAGCATTGTCTTGAAGTAGCTATACTAGTTGCCAGTATGATATCGTCATGATTTCAAGATTAGTGTTTGTACCTTACATGAGCTTGCACCACGCTATCTATCCATCCTATTAAATCCATATTATTGCACACATTCCCTCCGTTCATTGACCAATCACATTATCACCATACCTAAGTGGAAGCTATCTACATGTATACGGTCACCGTTTCTTCTCTGTCGCAGCTCTGAACTTTGAAATAAACTTTCCTATAACATCAGGGTTGCTTCTAACTTTAACATAATTAAAAAAAAATGAAATCCTACATATTTGCCATAGCCATTTCCTGTTTAAGTTGCAGTGCCACTAAACATTGTTTTGATATCTGTCGCTTTATAAATTATGTGATTTATTAATTGATCGATATATACACACACACATATATATATATACATTTAAATATACATATATATTTATCGTGTTGATGCAATATATTACAAATAAAACATATACATGCTTGTTAGTTAAGTGGTCCATACTCGATTCCACGTATATCCACATGTTTTCCTAAAAATACATGTTTCCCGTAATTATGCTTAACGTACCACAATGGAGCATATTTTTCTTTATAAATTAAGTTTTCCGTATAGTAGCTATGCTATAGTGGAAAGGCCAAGTATATATTCCGCTTTTACAAAAACATGTCTTACATATGGTATATTATGACGTATATTCAACATGCTCTCTAATAATCTCCTTCCACCCAATTCGATATTGCACAAGGTTCATTACATCATCATACTTTTTGATGTTCTGACCTTTCAATTGCGACTTTAGTGGACATTGTAATGTGATCACTGATCGTCTTCTTGTTTTTGGTGTGTTTTAGTGCTTCTTTCAGTACATTTTGTAAATGCGCATCATCATGAAGTCTGGATATATGTCCAAAGAAACGTTGTATTCAATGAGTAATTGTTAAAAAAAACGGCCCCGAAGGCTGATGAGGTGTCGGTACTTAGCTCCGGTGTATGTAGTACAAGCGGATGATAGTCAATTACTCCTCCTGGACGGGACGTTGTTCCATCGTATGTATACTTCTCCATCAAAGCTGGTACTCACCCATTGTTTCAGTCTGAGTAAAGCTGATGCTGTCGGGATATAGTGTTATTTTATTCGCCACTATAAATGACCGATATGTCTTAATTGTGTAAGACTATTATCCCGTTCATTAACAATATTAGTTATATAGTCCGACATATACGTTGTTACAATGATTTATTAAAAAATAAAAATACAGCTGCACGTATTATTACAAAATCTGCTAGACGTAATTATATTACACCAGTACTTTATCACTTACACTGGCTTCCTATTAAGTCCCGCATGGTGAACAGATTCGTTCGTATAAACCTTCTCGCAACCTGCGCTCTGCATGTAAAGATATTATAGTACAACCACTTTTTAATATCAATTGCTATGGCAGTAAATGTTTTGCATTTGCAGCTGCTACCTTTTGGAATCAATTACCAGATAGTGTCAAATCATGTGATACATTGGTCCATTTTAAGAA
>JAODAI010470731.1:0-21455 GCA_027575025.1 Scotoplanes globosa | reverse complement strand
TCCTGCACAACAGTATCCATTATAACAGGTACAGTACAATGATAAACTAAAAGGTTTCTTCATTAATATAATTTTTCGAAATTTTCAACAAAAAAAAGATCGCCCGTCGGGCGATGACCCCCCCAAAGACACTCGCCTGGAGGGTTTAATGGTCGCCGCGGGCGTCGGGCGACCGCTAATCTTTACCCCTGCTTTCTTGTTAACGACTCGGTGGGATGTTAGTAGGTAAAGGCATGTATACATTGGTAAAGGCATGTATACATTGGTACCTTATCCACCACACTACATGACGTAATAACTGTATAGCGCCACCGCGTACTGCAAAGAAAACGGGAAAATAAAATACCGAGTATGGATTCGTTTGATCGATTTTATTTAAGATGTTATGGATTCTATATTCCAGTGGCTCTAACTGGTATATCAAAGGCTTTGGGTGGCTCATATAACCACTGCGTGGAAAATGGCCAGGAAACATATTCATTCATTCATTCATTATTTTGGGGGAGAATGGAATCCTAGTACTTTAACTTTATGTCTAAGTTTTCACTTGGTGTTTTCACCTCTCTGTTGGATTATGATGATATATCATATCATGATGTGTTATATTTGGGGTGGTCTTGGTCAAGGCTCTGTGGTATTTTATTTGCTGAATTTCTTTACAGTACGCTATACAGTTATTAAGACATGTAGTGTGGTGGGTAAGTACAGTCCCTCGTAGACTAGGAAAACGGGATTTTTTTCTAGACAATCTTGTATCCCGTCTTTGCGATATGCTAGAGGTATAATCAGTACCGATGTCTGAGCATTTACAATAACAGGTATCCCAGAACAATTTGGGAAGCATTTCAAAGATCCACTTTTACAATTTCAAAAACAAAAAAACAAAAAAAACTATTTTAAACTGAGATATCTCGCCTCCCGTTTCCAGTGGGAATATTTTTTCGGCGAGATATCTCGCCTCCCGCATGATAAGAGTTAACAATGTTATCCGTCTTGGACCTGTCTTGAGACTTGTTTTTAAGACGGCACCATTAAACCGTGGTGATACAAACGAGCCGTTCAACAATCAATCAATGAATAATTACCGGGGGGTTATGAATATTTATGAGAATTTAGTCCGTGATAATAGCACAGGGATTGGAATATATATGTGGCCTGCTCCGACATGCCGGAAGTGCCCAAAATAAAAAAGTGAGATATTGTTATATATTCAATTGTTGCATACAATTACCTTTCGTTTGGTATATATAGCATGTATCTATATCATGTTTATATCCACCTTTGCTTGTGTTTCAAAGTAACGTGTTGGGAATGTAATATTTTTACAGGAATCCAAGCTTATAACATATAGTTTGCATTAGGATATGTACCACCCCCTCCATTATGTCTCTAATTACTCCTTGTCTCCTTTTCATGTACTTTGTCCATTGGTATAACCCCTCCCCCCTCCGTAACAATCCCTGTTGGTACAACCCCACCCCCCTCTAACCATACCTGTGACCCCTCAATGTCAAGTTACAACTATTTGCCCGATGTATGATTCATTATCATAAAAGCTTGTTTGTCATCTGGTATGGGGTAAGTACCTATTAGTTTCATTCGTTATATGACTTTTGTGATTACGTGCGAGTTATTCAGAGCATCCATTTTTCTCTCCTGTTGCTCAGAGCGTCACAGTTGGAGCATGAACATCCAATCAAGTTATCCGCAACCAGGGAGATATATTGCGCAATTATATCTTCAATACATGTATTAAAACCTGGCAGGCAAACTGGGGCTTTGTGTATTAGACGGGACAGAGAATTTAATTACGTTATAAACTGAAGTTGGGTGACCATTGTTGGTGAACAAATCGTTGAGACTCTAAATTTGTCAAAAAACAGGCGAAGTGGAGCCGAGTCTCGTTATTTGACAAAGATTATAGAGTCTATGATCCAACAATAGTCGACCAACTGTAGTTAATTCCTATTCTACCTCATAACTTAGCAAAAAAAATATTGCGGAAATTGTTGTATGTCTTTCACGCGTGTTACGGTATAACTAAATAACTGGCGGTGTGTTGCAGAATATAAACCTGCAATCATGTGATGCCGTATTGACCAATCAGTGGACACGATTTCAACAACCGACATCTGGAGATGGTAGAATAGAGATTACATGGGATATATCTATAAATTATATCATGTATGTGTATTGTTGGATAAATTGCGATTGAATTACTGCCGTTCAAATTATTTTGTTTTTGGCCTTATTACGTACGGTCCATATCTATTCTACAGTAAGTGATTTACCCCAAGTTCCACATTTTAACATAACTGTTTCTAAATTTCTCCCCCGTTTTGATTCTTATTAGGACGTGCTTCTGAGCAATCTCAACTTCCATTACATTAAAGACAAAAAGCATTATACATTCCCCGAGGATTCAAGTACAAGTGAGTATTTTCGGAACCTAGCTATATTCAAATAAAGGGAAAAAAGAGGCTTATCCTCTTATTTAAGAAGTCCAATGCAATAGCACCATCAAACGTTAATCATCTTAAGCAAACCAGCGGAGGCTCTCTTGATGGATCGACTCGAAATTATCATCCTGATAACTACAACAGAATCACTGTCAACAAGAACTGTTACAAACTCTCCTCATATCCGTTCACCATTCCAGAATGGAACCTATTACCTATTGATATGAAAAGTATTGATGACCTTACTTTTTTCAAGACTAGACTATAAAATGACATCGACATGAAAGTTTTACTTACTAAGGCTCACCATTTCGAACTAGGCGCAGCCAGCATCATACTTAGTGCACTGTTTGTTTACAAAGCTACTCCAGGCGATTTAAAGCAGTCTAAACCATTCTGAAGATTCTGAAGAAGAGGGCAATCCTCGAAATTGCTAATCTCATCACTATATTTATATGTGAATAATTAGTAGAAAATCGTGGAGAAAAATGCTATGTGCAAAAGACACAATTTTTTTTAATGGGCGAAAACTTGAAGAAAATTAAAAAAAGTTGTAGGCCTAGAAATTAAAAAAGTTGCTGGCCTAGAAATTAAAAAAGTTGTTGGCCTAGAAATTAGTTGTTGGCCAAGAGTGGAGTCAAAATGGAGTGAATGATGATGGACGCTTGGATTATATTTCCAGAATGCATGTATAAGGAATAAAGCCAATGGTGCTCGACCATGTATGTATATTAACTCTTATCATGCGGGAGGCCCCATATGCGGCCATTGCTAAATGCATATGTGAAACGGGAGGCCACATATGCAGCCATTGCACAACGCAACTTTAGGGACTCTCTAGCATAAATAATTGATTATGTTTAAAAAAATATGCCATTTTTTTCATATTGTGGATCCTTTCATTCTGAACAACTTTGTTATGCTTCCCAACTTGATCTGGAACACCTGTACATGTGAAATATGTGGAATATGCCCAGTTTCACAGTGCATTATGTGTATATACCCTCAGCATGATAAGAGTTAAATGAACAAAACCTCTTTGTAAACTAATTCTTTCCCACTTTGACGACTCTTTTATTTCCTCTCATCTCGTTCCCAGTAACGTCGACAGAAGACAAGCCCGAACTGATTCTGTGGGATGTTTCGCACCGACTGCGCAGCGATTGGCCGGTTCTGGGCCGAGAGCTCGGCATCAAGGACCGGGAGATCAAGCTGATTGAGAACGAGAATGACAAGCTTCCCGAGCAGGCGTTTGTCCTCATGCATATCTGGGCCGAGAGGAGGGGCCCAACGGCGTCGAGTAAGTCATTTGTATTTCTCGGTCGATTTTGTCAGAAAATAATAATTAGTAGTAGTGTATATTAATCTGAAATAGCCTCAACATGTTTGTGGAGGCCACTGACATGTAGTCTTTTTTTCTTTTTTTTCCATCCATATTTGGTTAGTATTCTTCAATGAATTTACAAATCATAATAATTGTTTCATAAATATTCCTTCAAATAATATTTTAAATCAGCATGAGAAGTGGTATGAAATTTGCATTCGTTATTATGAACTAAGTTATTTATTAACTAAGTTAATAGGTATTGAGTAATGGCGTACATTTTGATTTGCAAAGATAAATAGATGATCACAAAATGTAAACAGCGCCACTAATCTTAGATAATAATAATCGACCGAATCAGCCAGATCTTATGGCGATACAAAGTTCATGTCTTAGGTATGGCCGATACTGGTGTCAAATCCTCGATCTATGGACATAATTAAGACAGTAGTCAATAGACAATTGGCCCAACGACATCTTCCAAATCTTTTGTATTCCCGGTCGATTTTGTCAGAAAACAATAATCTGAAATCGCTTCAAACATGTTTGTGAAGCGATTGTCCTTCTACACATCTGGGCTGAGAAGAGGGGCCCAACGACATCGAGTAAGTACGCTGTTTCATTTCGATTTTGTCAGAGGTTGGGTCATACCAAAGACTTTGTAAACGGTACTTGTTGCCTTCTTGCCTGATGTTCAGAAAAAGAAAAAAATCAGAGGTTGGCTCTATTATTAACCGCAAGGTTACAAATGATCTGTCAAAATACAATCAATCAATCAACTATCTGAAAACCATAGTTATTAATAAATAAATTTATAAACCGCTAAAGCATATCAAAGTATTTCAAAGCTTTTTTTCTCCAAAAATAGGATTTTTTTTTTTTTAAATTAGTGCTGTAGCCGAGCGGATAAGGGTGGTGTCTCAAGAAGCTATGAAGCTCAGCAATTGGAAGATCCAGGGTTCGATTCTCGTTTCCGCGCCTACTAGAAGTGTATTTTTTATTCGATGGCATCCATGGTTTTCCCATGCGAACGACTTTCTCCAAATTAAATGCATCCACATTTTTACTTCAATTTCATTAAATGGATGACCAGCCGACGTGAAGCTGTAATTTACAAGACTTTAGGCTTTACCCACTTCGGTGGTCGCTGAGCGTCGTAAAATTAAATAAGCCTCCCAGGACGATAAGTTGAAATGGTTTTAATTTTATATTTTTCCAAAAATGCGTTTTTCCTCCTGCCCAGCGGCTTCAAGAAAACAAACCAGTCGTGTTTGGGGTTGGTTGGATTTTTCTTCAAAATAGTAATTTATAAAGCGCCAAATATACAAGTGTAGAGCTTGTTCTTTGACGTCGCATTATTGCGATACATCTGACAATGTTCTTCTTCTTTGTCCTGTATAGCTGACCAGTTAGTGGAAGCTCTGCAATCCGTCGGTCGCGGCGACATCGTGGACCAATGCCTGCCCGAGGACAAACCATTGGACGTTACGGTGACACGGGCCAAATTAAGTAAGTGTTCTCCAGTATTAAAGCAACTGCCTAGGTTTTCCTTATCTTAATTTAGGATGTTGATATTGCTGTGAAGGACGTGTGATTTTAATTTTTGCATGCGATGCACCATGGCAGATCAGTTAGTATGTCGGCCCTTGGTCATGTTGATATATTAGTATTAAAAGAAAGAGGAAACCATTATCGTTATTTCGATACTGAAATATATTTTTATTATTTTTATAAGTTTACTGAATTTTATTATGAATTGGTCATATTCCATTGCACATGTGATATATTTTTTAGGAAAACCTCCCCTAATCTCAAAATAACTGTGCCGACATAATACCCGATCTGCCGTGGTGCATCACATATACCCAACTTAAGATATTTTAATATATTATCATTATGTTTTGGCCTACATTAAAAACTACATGTTTATATAAAAGTAGACGTTTTTCAGAAAATATAAAATCATTCAAATTGATTTAAAAGTGGAATAGTTAATTATTTTTTATTTTCAGATTTGGGTATGGTGATGTTAATATATTTCATGCAAAAACATTTTTTTCTGAAAATTTTATTAAAAATGTCACGAATGTTGAATATTATCCCCACATTTAGTAGTAGACTTTGGCATAGTGGTAAGTGCTACGCACTTGCACTACTGTGCTCTCGATCCCCGGTCGGATGATCAAATGGGATGTCCATGCCTAAAACTAGAGGTTTGCTCCGTTTTTTCCCTCTATGACCTTGTCCATTTGTTATGCCACAGGGCTTTGTGTAAATTAACCAGTGACTAACAAAAGTTACTATGAAATGTTGAAATAAATGAAACATGTTGAAATAAATAAAGTAAGTAAAACACTCGGTCTGTAGGTTCGCAATTGTGTACATTTGCAGGGTGTGGTCTGCAAAACTAAGACAAGAATCCACCGTGCATTTTACACGATTTGTGTTAAAATGATGAATATTTTGATCCTGTGTTACCAAGCAGTAGCCATATTCGCTGAATGTATTCTTTTAATCTGACAGGCTATGCCCCACTCCGAGGAGACCTGGACTCACCAGGGGACGGACTGGCGGACATCAGCATCGACATCACCGGGGTAATTTGCCTAGTTACCGACGACCCCCCCTAAACAGATAAGGCTAGGCTTGGCTTGAACTGTGTGTGCAGATATATGAAAGTAAACCGGTGTTATGGTCTGTGTGTGGTTGGTGTGTACGTGTGTGCCAGTGGTGTGACAATTTGGGATGCTTCTCTGTGCGTTAACAATTTGTGTTATCATATTATACCCCCCATCTCTATTATTCAAGCATATATGTGTGTTATATATAACATAATTCTTCCCTCTACTTAACCATTTTACAATCATATATATATATATATATATATATGTGTGTATTCATCTGAATTAACCTCATTCCTCCATATATCCATATAATGTAATAAACCTTACATGATTCATGCCTGCTTTCCTTATAGCCATCACATAGCGGCCTATTATACTAATATTGAATTATAGCAATATTTTCATAAATACATCTAAATATATTATTCTGCAATTGTATACTTTCTCATATTGCCTAACCTGAATCTGTTGGCTTTATTAATCATTCATTTCCTCTTCTTTCTAACTAACTCACTGGTGGCAGTTTTTTCTGGGTTTTGCATTCGGGCTCTTCCAATAAATTAGTACTTCAACTGAATTAAAACTATTTTTTCTTTGGGGGGGATTTATTAATTACTACCAATAGCGCTGTCTAGGAGTGACTGCAATTAATATAATTACAAGATTGCAGTCTAAATATAATCGTGAAACCTCCCATAGCCCGTGACCTACCCATGACCCTTAGCTTAAAGTTTGTAATCAAAAATACAATACCTCTTGCTTAGAACTGTACAAAGTCCACACCACATTCCAACTTGAGTAAAGAAAATACATTCTGTCAACATCATTTAGGCATTCCCATTTTGAAGTTAAAAGTAGGTATTTATAAACCCTGTTGAGGATTAACCACATTTTGTATAAACAAACTAGTCTTTATATACATCCGCATGGATGAAGTTACATCCACAATTTACTCCAATAAATGTGTTCCTCGTTTGTTTCTGTAAAATATTTGTTAAACCTACATGTCTACGTGCCTGTTGTCATATATAGTATACTCTAACTGTACCGATATCTTTTATTTACATACTTATTTATTCTTTTAAACCTTCATAAATATGATTTGTTATATTTCTTGGACTGACTATCTTATTATTTTTAGGTCGTGAGCTTGTTTTGTAGCTAATTATAATAACCTGACTTGCTGAATATTTCCTAATAAAAGATTGGTATGTGTGCCGTCACTTATTACATTAAATTGGATTGCGAACGGAATGCTCTTTACTTTTGGATTGAAAGTTTAATTTTCGTACAATATATTGGAGCTTGTGCTGGAAACTGAAAAATGGAATGATCGATATGTCTGTGTAACTCAATTAAATTTGAGTAAAGTGGATATGTTTATGTTTATATCTGATATTTGCAGCCATCTGTTATACGGCACAAACTGCATGTTGCAATAAGTTGTTTGAGATTCTGGATCCATTGGATTGGGATAAAATCGCATGTGTGAATGGTTAATTTTCAGAACCGAATTATTATTAGCAATATATTTGGAAGAATGCATCATTGTTGGACTATAGTATATAATTTCCGTAACTTTATGTAATGCCTCATATTGAAGGTCGAATCACTTTTCTACTCGATATTTTTTATGCGATTTGTACTAAACATTGCCATTAGATTTATAATTATGTAAATTTGTACAAATGAAGTTTGTAGTAGATTAGCTCTGTTGAAAAGTTTCCATTACCTTAGAAGCAATTTTTTTGCATGCATGTTACGATTAGTTGAATGTTTAGCTAGGGTATATGCCCTATAACAGTTTAGTCTTACTACCCTCCTAATATAGGTTCCAATACACGGCCTATACATTAGTGCTATTAGCTTTGGTGTTTGTAGGTTGTTGCCTTATGTCTCGATAACATGAATAGACTGCCGGTGTAAACCAAAGAGCAGAGTCTGCTAACAGAAAAATAATTTTAAATGCCTGTAGCCCTAAAATCATTGTCGACATTCATGACCTAAAAAGCATTGTTTATTACACGGATTATCCAGCTTAATTCTACCACATGTAAAACTAATTATAAAGACAATTCTTGATGGCATTGTCATTTTTCGCATATTCCAAGTATGCTGCCAAACATTCCAATTTCCTTGGTACTTTTTGTCATATCTATCTTTACCACTACGGAGCTTAAAACCGTCACCTCTAGTTCAAGAATTACGTTTTACTCTTTGGTTAGGATTAGCGTTTACCAATCAAACAATATTCTTTATTGAAAAGTTTCAATTTATAAAATTATTTATTAGACTCATAATGTAAAGTTGCCCTATGATTGACTCATAATTTATTGTCTTAATATAAAATGACTAACCTCTAATTAACAATAGCTATTATCAAGTTTTGAAATTAAGGCAACATAGTTCACATAACTTAATATTTTTATCTGGTCTTAGCACATGTGGGTCATTCAACCTCTAATCCCACTTCCTAAGACATTATGGAAACAAAATATTCCAGAAGAAAACTCCCTTTTGGACACTGATAGAATTAGCCAATTCAATAATCCACTTCTAGATTAGAGCATAGTACATGTGGGTCATTCAACCTATAATCCCTCTTCCTATAAAGACATAATACAAACAAAATATTCCAGAAGAAAACTCCCTTTTGGACACCCAACAGAATTAGCAAATTCAATAATCCACTTCTAGATTAGAGCATAGTACAGGTGGGTCATTCAACCTCTAATCCCTCTTCCTATTAAAGACATAATGCGAACAAAATATTCCAGAAGAAAACTCTAAAGAATTGGCAAATACAATACTCCGCTTCTAGATTAGAATAAGGTGGTAACTTTCATGTGTTATACGGACCTGACAGCACTTGTCAAATTCTTGCGTTTATGATAATTTGTCGGTATTTGTCATACTTTACAGGAAGTAAGTGATTCCACCTGGTCCATTTCCACAAAATACAAATAAAAAAACTACAAATATTTTGAAGCTCTTCCAATAATATTAAATACAATAGATATTCCATGCTTGTAGATTAGAATATGGTGGTGGCTTTCATTTGTTCTACTAACTTCCTCCCTAAATAAACGCTCATATCTTATAACATTTTGGGGTGATTTCCCACATTTTACGGAATTTTGCCATATTTTGCTGGAATCCGTTCCTCAACTAACGTCGGTTCTCTCTCTTTCTTCTCTTTCTACCGTACGTTCATTCGTGCCGTGCATGACCTAATATTTTGTTCACCTCTCCACCCCCCTATTAACCTCTCATTTATCCCTCTCCTACGTCATTCCATCGCCTTCCCCCGTTCCTTCCTTGCCTTTCCCCTACCCCCCACCCGCTCATTTTTACCATCGGCTTTTTCATCCGACACTTGCACTCTGATTTTCATATTATGCCCACCCCCTTCTCTCTGTGTCACCCCCCCATTCTCACCCCCTACTCTCCCCGATCGCACATTGTCCCCCTTCTTGCCCCGGATGCATCCGATCGACGCCACCCCAGGACGAGGAGCTCGGCTTTGAGGACCTGAAGCAAGAGATCGGCGATGAAAAGGTACGTACCGCACGCTATTTCACGCTCATTTATTATCGGTCCCAGTGCAGCGCGGCGATAAAGCAACCACTTGCAAAGTGAGAGGATTGAATAGTGGCTGGCGCCACCTTGAGATGGCCGAGTGGTTGAGATCGCGGGTTCGAATCCCACCGCAGCGATAAAACATCCACTTGCAAAGTGTGGGGATTGAATAGTAGCACCATGTCGAGATAGCCGAGTGGTTGAGATCGCGGGTTCGAATCCCACCGCGGCGATAAAACATCCACTTGCAGATTCAGGGGATTGAATAATGGCGCCGTGTCGAAAGGGCCGAGTGTTTGAGATCGCGCCGCGGCGATAAAGCATCCACTTGTAAAGTGGGGGGATTGAATAGTGGCGCCGTGTCGAGATGGCCGAGTGGTTGAGATGGCGGGTTTGAATCCCACCGCTACTGCCGGCCATTTTGGTGTGTGCCCTTGATCAAGGCACTTTATCATGATTGCTTCACTTCACCCATGCAAATTGCGTCTATGTTAATTTGACACTGATTTAGCTGCTGCCTCCTGTACCTACGCTTTTGTGGGTTCGACGAGTTAGCCAACGACTGCGTAATACTTGTCTAAGCGCGCCATGAGCAGTATGCACTCTGGATTTCGGCGAATGTCATCATTATGCTCGCGTCGGCTCGAGACCACTGAAAGTCGGACTGTACCAAAGACATGTAGATTGGGGTGCATGCTGCCTTCTCGTTTTATGTTCAGAGTACGAGATTGGACCATCCTGTGATCCGTGATATCCAGTGATGGGGGAAATAACTGAGGGCAGCGCCATTAAACTGTAAGGTGACAAATGAGCCGTTAAGCACAATCAATCAATCCAATATTGATGCCCTATAATGTACAGCCTGTCGAGGGCGGTAGTCGGTAGTCTTTGGGTCGTAGCAAAGACTCCAATTAATTATTGGGGGAGAATAAGCCACTTCGGAGATACGATCTGCGCATGTCCGTATTGAATTACCAAAATCAAATGAACTTTGACCTGGGATGTCACAATACAATGTAATTATATTGTGCAGTGGTGCGTGGCACGTGTATATATGTGAGTCACCTGCAAAATAAAATTACGCTGGGGGAAATATAATTATTGGGATAATTCAGCCTTCTGGTTTGATGCTTGGAGAGGAGTCAAATAATAGCAGGATCAATAATCCGTTTCTTGCTGAAAATGACCCTGTTTAGACACGTCCAATCTCTTACTACCTGCAATTAATATGATACGTTAAGTTAAGAACGGATCAGTAAGGACATCGTCCTCATAATATGATCATATGTGGGGATTATCTGGAATTGCAAGGACCTCTTATTTTTGGGGCACTGGTTCGTATACCTATTCATGTCGTTGTAAAATGTCTCTTGAAGCAAGCAAGTGGAAATGCATGTAAATTTTACATCGTCACTAGAATTGTTCTGGCACAAATTATTGAACATGTGCGTTACTACTTTTTTATTTTATAACGACTTTTACGCCAATAAATCAATTCCCGTTGATAGTATATACCAAGCATATATGTGTATAATAGTTCCAATGAAATAAAAATATGATCTCTCAAAATCCCAGATTTTGTAAAGAACAAGAAATTTGTGCCGTATCAATTGAGTCGTGTTTGGCATATCTTGGATTTGTGCACCTTTATATCTTTCGTTTAATATATAAATTACATAAATCTGACAAAAATTATGAATTGTGGAAATTTTAACATGTGCTTCATGGTACATTTTGGCAAGGAAATGGTGGATAAAGATGACGGCATAATTGGAAAAATGTGGACTTGTATCAAAAATAGTTATATTTCCCTTAAAATATGACATTTACGTTATATTTTCACCCAACATTTTTTTGAATGAAGTATAAAATAATATTAAGAGTTCATATCACTATAACAGAAATGATAAAAACTGAAAATACAATTTTGGTGTTTATTCAACTTTTGTGGTAATTTTAATGACTTCCATATTTTCCGACAGCCGCCTACTTTTGGAATGATTGCTCACTCACATACACATGTGACCCGTCAGACCAGAAGTAGGTGTTTATCTGCATTATTGTAGTCATCAAATTGATAAAAAGTTGAATAATATTTTTTAAATGTTTCCATTAAAATTGTTATTTTCATGTTTTTGGCATTGTATACAAATCAAGTTTTGGTCAAAACCTAATGCAGAAAATAAAATTTTAGGGGAAAATATTAATTTATTTTGCGCACAAGGTGTGCATTTTGGTTTTAAGAAGGATTTTTTCGTAAATACCCGAAAAGCAGCCACGATTTTATCTGTTTCTATTTGATTTGAGAAAATTATACAGGAAATAAAGGCTAAATGTGTGGTATGCATTAGTAGCGTTTAAATGTCATTTAATTTTTACCAGCAAGCGCCTACTTTTGTACATGTATATACATATATATAAATAGATATAGAATTATCATTAATATCGGGCACTTAGAACACATTTCTATGAAATTCACCGTCAGTACATGAACTTACAGTTTACAATGTATATCTCATTCGCTGCTCGTATTTGTGATCAAATTAATTTGCGGTTGAAAGCGCCGCACGTGAACAACAGTTTGCTGTGCCCATTCCCCCCATCTGCTATAACTGAATATTCATATCATCTGCTATAACTGAATCATTGCACGTTTTTGACAGGACGCGGGAGCCAGGTCGCCCTCGGACGATATCACCGCAAAGCATGCCGAGATCGAGGTATATAATCACCTTTCATTTCCTTCAGTAATAATCACTCTTTCTATTTTTCTGTTGGAGATCGGTCTCACGGAAAGAATCCTATTTCGTTGTTACTTTCGGTCAAGGATCAGGGTGTTTTGTAGTATTTGGTCTTCTAAGGTTTCCGACATGTAGGGCAGACAGAGACCTGTGACAGTTTATGTTGATAAATTGGGACCAACCATTCAACAAGGTATCTTCTTCTTTTTTATGAGATATTGATAAATTCCACCAAATAATTTATTATTGGGTGTTCACCGAACAATTCGGTTTGTGTCTCACTTTATTGCGACCGCTGTCTTGGCCTCCACCAGGTTTTAAATGAATCAATATTCATGGTTATAGATGCAAACTTAATTCAAAATTGTGTGAAGCTAGAAATACAATTGAGCATTGAACCTATGACAAGGATTTAGCCTAAACGAGTATTTACAAATTTCAAGTACTTGTGAAATATATATATGTTTTTTGACAATGATGGGGTCGGTCATTGAATGGTGGGATGTGTATGTTACGCCTTGATTGCAATTTCGCCGGTATGTTATGCTTGGTGGCAATTTCGCCGTACTTGGTACTGTTGTCATCGATATATACATACACTCCCCCCACCTTATATTTATAAAGTAATTAAAAATATGCATTAGATGTGCCTGTACTGTAATTCAAACAAATTTAATTTAGCTTTCTAAAACAGGATATCACATTAAACCAAAATGGCATTTATCACATATTATACGATGAAACTCTTCATATGTGACCATGCATCCACCACTAAAGCAGAGTAGGGAAGTCGATTTTGGGGAAAGTGGTTTTATTGTATTTTTGATTTCTCCATTTCAAGATCTTTAAACTGATATATAATTTATACAGTTTTGGGGTTAATGGAACATTGTCACATCAATCACAAGCTGTGGGAATATTTATATAATATTTTATAACTGAATATTTTATAACTGGGAAATGTGTGATTTGAATGTTTGTTACTTGTTACAACTGCTAAAAACAATGATAATATGAATGAGTCATTGTGAGTGGTTTACATGCAATAATGTTTTGGTAAACCATTGTTACAATGATAATAGTAACATGATTTATTTTCACAGATGAATATTTTAAGTAGTCTAAAAAACTTTCAAAAAAAACAAACTTTTTGTTTGTTTCTTAATTATCTCGGAATTAACATGCGCGCCTTTACTCCGCTTTTGTGGTGCACGGTCACATATGTGTATAATTATACATGTAATGACAATTTACTTATATCTAGTGCCTATTTACTTACTGTTACAAAAAAATCCTCTTATGATATGCAAAATTAGTCATTAATTCGATTAAAGAGTAATAACATTAAACAACTCTGCAAAACGTTTTATCATTAATTATGTTATAATTTATTATGAAACCAATTTTAAATAATTTCAAGTTCCACAAAAAATCCTAGTATGTATTCTTTTATTCTGTAACTGGATTAAATATAGTAAAATAATTGTGCGTTTGTCTTGTCCCCCTGCTGCCTACGATAACCAAGGAACTCCAATCGCCGTTCCAGTCCCTGGAAAGTGACCACAGTATGCATTATACAAGCAAAACAACTGTCATATCCACAGTTATAACGGAACAAGTCGTAAAAGATGTAGAGGTAGAAACATATAGTTTTCTATTTGTCAAAATATTGTTTGTTAAATGGATATTTATTGATATTGTGTAATTTGTTGCTACAATTTATGTATTGTTTTGGCAGTGAAATTTTGTTGAAAGAACAATGAAATAGTTCTTAGTTAGTTTAATATTTGTCAGAATAAGTTGTGGTTAAACATATTTTTAAGGTGTCCCTATTTGTGTACAGGGGTTATTGATATTGTGTAATAATTTGTAACTACAATTTATGTATCATTTTTACTGTGATATTTTGTTGAAAGCACATATATATTGTACTAGTTTTGTATTTGTCGATATTTGGGGGGGTATATGGATATTTTTAATTTGTCTCTAGATATTTGTACACGGTTACATTTGTGATGATCTTTACTGCAGTTGTATATGTACTGCATTGATGTTGGATGGCTGGAACCATTTCTGTTGAAAGGACAAGTTACATGGCTGTTTAATTAATTTCCTATTATTTCAATTATATTTGGTTAGTTGTACGTGTCCTTATTTGTGAATGCTGCATTAGTTTATGTGTTTCGTTACAGCTATTAGTATATTTCTTTGGTATATTTTGTAGAATATCCAGGGTTACTGGTTTTATAATGATGGTTCATATACTCCACTCTTTCCCTCCCTGCCCATTCCCATATTTACCTCAACGTGCAGCTGTCCTTAGCACCAAACAAACTTTTTAACAACAATTATTAAGATATGCTGCCTAATTCATATTTATTTTAACTAATTTACATACATATATATATATATATATATATTAATTATAGTTTATGTTTACAAATTAAATTTGAATACCATACTTATTTATCCTAGCCATTGCCCAGATAATAATGTCAGATAATAGTTACTGTAACATTGGAGTACTAACTTTTCCATACAGATTGTCAATTTCTGAATTTGATTTTGACTGGGTAGTGCAATTGAATTAAAATGTGATATATAAATTACTGTCGTACATACAGAACGCTTGTTCTATTTCTACATTCAAGTCTTCATTGAAACTTATTACTACAAGCAATTAAGTTTATTATTAAATTTGTTCAGCGCATTGATCTTTGGGATAATGCGATATCTAAGCACCAGTGTAATAATAATAATAATATTGTCCTCTTCTAGACTCTACTTAATATATAATATCTGGAAGGCTAATTTAATTTTACAACGCAAAGCCACCACCAAGATGGAAAATCTGCAGCGTTTTAACTACAAAGTTATGTTGGGTGGTCAAGCTAATTAATAACTTTGAAGTAAAATTTAGAATGATGTTTGAAACTCGGTCACTTTAATTTATATTGCATGTGAGAAATCTATGGACGAACCCGGGCGCCATTCCATTTTGTAAAGGTTGAAGTTAAATTGGGGTGTTTTTTTAATTCGGAATATTGTCTGCTCGGTAAATACGTGATACACCACGGCAGATCGGGTATTATGTCGGAATTCTTCATTTTAAGATAGGATAGGTTTCCTGAACAATTGATGACTTGGGCAATGAAAAAAGACCACCTTCGTTAAAAATTCAGTAACTTATAATATCAACATTTTCTTGATTTTGGTATCAAACTAAAGATAATGGTCTCCTCTTCCTTCAAAATGACTAAGGTCTGACGTAATATCTGATCTGCATCACATATATGTATTTTCACAATTGTGAAGAACTGTGCGTTACTAATACCCGTACCGAATTATACGTCAATGTTTTCCGGTTGCGGAAAGGAGGAACTAATGAACTAACTATTTTTAAGAAATGGTCTTATATTTAATATATTATTCAGTTTCAGTTGTTGTTGCTTGTAAATTGATGCTTCAGATATATAGATGTAGCGTTTGTTTCCATGAAAGATAGTTATCGTTCTTATAATACCCATCACTGTCACGCTTCATTAACCAGCAAGTATATTAATATCTTCTTCTCCACATTGTTGTACAACAATGATTAGTGACAGTTCGCTTAGTATGCTGCGTAGATAATAATATCGTAATTATGTCATTAATCTCTAAAGACAACCCGTTATTAATTCTAAACCATAATATCCCCGTTCAATTTTGTCCTACTTGTTATTTATCACAAAAAGTGTAGGATAAACCATAGGCCTACCTGTACCCATGAATATTTCACTAACATATATCCCAGTCAAGAACTGAACTCATGTGAGCTCACCGTGATGTCAATATGATATAAGAATGTGATGTCACCGTGATGTCAAAATGAAATTACACAGGGACATCACATGATATAGATGTGAGCTCACTATGATATCATATCACAGTGTGAGTTACATGAGTTCACGGTTATATCATTTTGACATCACCGTGATGTTCACATGATATCACTGTGATCTCATCATGATATCACATTCTTGACTGGGATATGCATTCATTTTGTTAACTACGTACAACAATAGAATATTTTATTTGTATTGTAACATTATTGCTTGATCCCCCCAAAAATTGTCGCATTAGTTCAATATCATGCAAATGTCAAAAATGTTAGCTGTCCACCTGAAAGCCATACAAATTGGTGTGAAAGCTTGCATAATATCAAACTACGTCATGCATCCTTCATTGTATATCGGGCTGTATATCGTTTTGCATGGGTTTGTCACCGTTAATGTGATGTGCTCATTAGAGGGCGCCCTCCGTGCATGGTGTGTACATCTCTCCCACTCATGTGTGAACAGTAGCGTACTACCGTAACATCGGTGTTAACGTACACCGGACCTGCTCTCACGGAAACGACGTAAAGTCGCAAACGTTCGTTTCAGATTTCAATGAATGTGAAGAAAATCTTGAGAGAATTATGTTGCAGATATGTGATGCACCACGGCAGATCGGATACAGGATTGTCGGCTCTTGTTGATGTTAAGATATATGTGAACGTTGAAAGAAAGACGGGGGAGTTTCTTTACGCTGATACCCAAATCAGTTGTTTTTGGCAGTTTTGCACAAGTGATCTGTGAATTTGAAGGAAATCTCTCCAATCTCAACATGAAGAATGCCGACATAATACCCGCCCGGTCTGCCTTGGTGCATCGCATACATTAACGGGGAGGGGACTATAAGGAATTATATCAGAACGTCATTAATTTAAATGTTGGTCATATTGTGGAAAATTCCAATTACACGTAATAACTTGTTGTTGATGTTAATATTGTTTGTGGCATCTGAAATTTAACTTTCAAAATACACATTTCTCACTCAAGGTCGCAAATTCTATCCTAAAATATAAATTTCCACGACATTGACTTTGAGCTGCGTGCCATCGTCCTTAAAAGTCATTAAATAACCATCATATTGTGGAAAATTACAATGACTTGATTTTACCTTGATGACTTGATTTACCTTGATCCGCATCCACTTCAGTTCTAATGGTTCATCAGTAGATGCAATCGGTTAATGGATCTAATGATCCCTCTAATAACCGAGATATTGTTGCCACACCAGGTAATCCGTTTCAGCCACTGATATTAATGTTACTATATTGTTTGTGGCAGCGGAAACTTAACTTTCAAACTACACATTTCTCACTCTCGTGGTTGCAAATTCTTGAACTATAAAATCATACATAATTGCAAACAAAATATCAATTTCCACGACATCGACCTTAAGCTGCGTGCCACGGTTGTAACAAGTCGTACATATCGCAGCATTCTGATTAAGTTGGTGAATGGAGCGCTGGACTTTGAAATCGCAAGATAGTGCGTTCAAATTAAAAATGGTGGTGGTGTCTGTGGCCGAATACTCCCCTTCTGGTGAATGATCTTATTTGACCAAATTGGGCTGGATGGGTGCCCTTAATTATTTATTCACCTGTGAATATTTCGCTTAAAATAAGTCGGCAAAGCATACAAATTGGATGTCGTCTCGTGGTCGTGGTTCGTCCATGCCAGAGACTTTAAATGTGGTATATGCTGCCTTCACATGGTGGTGCACATTCCAGGAGAATTAGAGCATGGTCAACAGTCCAGTGATTTTGCAGAAAGGCTATGTGGATGACCAGCCGATGTGAAGTTGTAATTTATAAGTCTTTAGACTGTGCCCACTTTGATTTAAATAGGCCTCCCGGGCCTTCATAATCAAATTCAGAACAGGCGATAAAGACAGTAGATCTGTTTATTAAGAATATTTTTGTCCTAAAATGAAACTGGTATTTACATACTTCTGATAATAGACCTTCTGCACATGACGTCATTTCACTACATTTAGCTACATTTAACAGTATGGTGCTCCCTTGTATCTGTGAATAACCGTTGCTGATTGGCCTTTCACAGTACATGTGATGTTGTTTGTTTAGTCTGGCACCGTCATGGCCGACCGTGCATAAGTTATATTGCTTTTGATACATCAATTTTCGTTTAGCTCATGCACCATTTCTTCCTGCATTCTCCCCGTGCAGGTCACTCCTGAAGAGTTTGAGAACGTGATACAGGTAAGCTGGTCGGTTTTAAATAATTCTTCTGTCTCAAATGTCTGTCAACAGATTCAATACAAACTAATAGATCAAAGCAAAATGTGCTATTCATGTGAGTATCCTCTCCCAACATAATGTCCCCTAATTACCATCCCCCAATCCTGTGATTGCAAGGTCAGGGGTTTGAATATTCGAATACGGAGTGATGATGGTTATATTCCAGTGGCTCTAACCGGCATCAAAGGCTGTGTGTGGCTCATATAACTACTGCGTCATTGAAAAGGGCCAGGAAACCCAAATCAATCTTGTCAATCAGTAATCTGCTACTTTCAATAAAATGACAGAGAAGCGATGCTGAACTGGTGGGAGGGGGTGGTAGGGGGAGAGGGTACTATAGTTAATGAAGTCATACAAATAATTTCAATGCCTAGCTTGACCTAAGATTGTGAGCAAAACACTCTTTGGGGAAATCTACCTCATATGGAACTTCTGCATTGGTCTGCCATGACAGTAGTAAAACGACAACAAAACACTCCACATGTACTCTATGCAACCAATCAACAATATTGTCCGGAAGTTTTATTCCTAGTCTACATAAGGTAGAATCGCAAAATAGATAAGACAATCCACAATGTCCAAAAAACAAATCGTTTTGACAACAGTGTTAGGTTCAAAATTTTAAATTTAGAGGAAGAAAGGTGTTTTCAACAATTGTGGGCGTGGCCAATTTCCATCGGTGTGATTTGTCAATTAACGGAATCTGCCTTATCTATTCTAGGAATAAAAATCATGCGTTGGGTATAGGGCTACTGTACTGTTGTAATTCTGTGAAGTGACATGTGCTGAAGCTGTATTTCTATTGGCCCGAAATTACCATACAAATATATTTTAATATATATTAATTATTTCCTGAATCTTTCTTCAGAATCAAGCCAAGACAGAGGTGAGCGAAAAGTTGGTGCAAGTAAGTTTTCACATTTTGAAAAACATCCAGTTATCACCAGAGTCTATAAAATAGGTAGAAATACAGTTTATTAACAAAAGTATTTTTGATTGAATGATATCATCAGTTTTCAAGTTTATTTCAAAACATCCAGCAATCACCCAATAAATGTGTATACAAATGAGTAAGAAGAACTACTACAATCAATTTACGTATGGCATTGGAGCATGGTCAACAATCCAGTGATCCTCGGCTAGGAAAAAATTCCGAGGACGGCGCTATTAAACCGGAAGGTTAGAAATGAGCCGTTAAACACAACTAACAACAAGCAACTGATTTTTGCCGTAGGCATTGCTGATTGGCTGCACACAGTACAGTGTTGTTGTTATATCTCCATAATGGGCGGCGGTTTCAGTTGTTTATAAATAAATATGATGTCGGTGCAGTACCTGTATACAGGAGAAATTTTATATACTATTTTGTGGTCTCTATGAATAACAATTATCATTCAGTAACTTACATATTGAATATCAAAACACATTTTTGTCGTAAAATCCTGCATTTTGCGCTTGAAACAATACACATAGCAATGGACCCTAGTTTTGTTTGGAGTTCATAGGGTGGCCCTTTTAGGGATTTTAGTCAAATTTTGATAATACAAATTTACAAGTATGTGTTTGCATTATAGTTTTAATTTAATATTGGTTATTTTTAATTTGATTTCAGGCCTCCATTTTGGACCTTCACACTGGGGCTCTTTCCAAAGGAGATGCATTTATAAATATTTACAAGTGAGGTTAAATATTGACTTTTATATTTATTTTCTCCAAATTGTGACACACCACATCTGAACAGGTAATACGTCGCAATCTTCACTTTGAGACAAAGATATATAAATTTCTTCAATTTTATGTAATTGTTATCAAAATGTTATTTTTAATGTTTTACCATTTTCATTTCAATCACTTCCCAACATCTGGACTGTCATGTTTTGTAATGGTGGAAAGTAGGGTGTAACTTTTGTGGAAAAATCATAGTATTGAGGCCGCTATTCAAAATATCACATTAATGTGCATAAATTTATAACCACGCCATTGATTTCTTTTCATTGTCATTTATATTTTACCTGAAAATGACCACTTCCGTTTCCAACTTTTAGAGCCTTCTAAATTCCAAAATTGTATGATATTTTTGGTTCGAATATAAAACTTGACGGCATGAAAAGCTCATTATTTTACAATGCTAGGCAGCCATCAAAGTGGATGAAGTATAAATACTTATTAATTACAACTTCACGTCGGGTGGACATCCAATTAATAAATTTGTGAAGGTCAATTTTGGATGTTTGGGATTTTAGGAAAGACGTTCGCATGGGAAAACCATAATTGCTCTCGGATAAAGAACACACTACTAGACCCGACACAGGATTCAAACTCTGGATATCCCAGTTGCTTAGCTTCACAGCTTCTAGAGCCACCAACTTGATTAGCACTGCCACAGCACTGGAAAGCCAACGAACCTCTTTTATATATCGTATTTAAATTACAATATTGACAGTGGCCGACATAATGACCAAATTGTCATGGCGAGGCACAATTGAAAGAAGCATCTCTCTCTCTCTACCTCCTGAATCCCTAGCAAGGGGTGAGGAAGAATACACTAACTAACTACCGCGTCATTGGCCAACGCTCTCCACCTCCCTCTATCCATGGCCA
>JAODAI010470620.1:0-14348 GCA_027575025.1 Scotoplanes globosa | reverse complement strand
GTCTCTGTAATGGCAATTATGGTAAAATTAAACTTTATAGAATGAAGTAAATTACAAATGGCTTCAAAGTTTTTGACTATGCTCCTTGCTCATCCTCATTACTGTTACTTTATTCTGCACAGGAAATAAAATATCAGTATCATAAAGGCTGACGAGCCAAATGATGTTATTTGTACAAAATGAGTATGTATAGTAAACAAAATATTCCCCTTAGTCTTCTTGAGTATTTGAAAAGGACCAGTAATTAGGTACATACATTCAGGATATCCAAAAGACCATGGGAATTGTGATACTAACATATAATATACTTGGGATTATGTATATAACGCTCACCACCTGATGCAATAACAGTGAGAATAGTCGCCATTTCCACATGTATATAGTGCTTTTCATGAATAGGACCATTGGTCAAACGTAGACATACCCCTGATATATATGGTACTTGTCGCTTGTTGCTGCGCCTGCATTACATAGCCTACTTTCCCATGGACACCTCCATATATATACTGACTACACAACAGCAACAACATGCCGAGGATGATGCAATACTCGATATACCATGGTACATGACATATCTCGTCGATTATCAAAGGGAGCTGGACGAAAGTCTTCTTATGTACTAAGAAAGATTACGGCGGTACCCGTAGTGTACATACGGAGGCATGGCTGGCCAGACTTATCTTTTGTACATTATATTGTATCCATTATCGCTAAGTGTACATACATCTCAACAGGTGACATTCCAAAGCCAGTGGTTAATAACACTGTATCTTGATAAACCAGGTTATGTACCCATACCATGGGCGGATCCAGATTTTTTAAAAGTGGGGGGACCGTGACATGTCCATTCACTGTTCGCGTCCATCCACTAACTAAGCGGAGCGTCACTGGCATGGAGCGTACATATTTTTCCCTTTCCAATGGATTTAGATGCAAGATGGTGCCTGCTATCATGCAATTATGACAGTTGAACTATTGCCCATGTCGACACATATTTGATAGTGACAAAAGCAATACGGTTATTTAAGCGGTGAAGAATTGTAATATTTTTCGAAAAATGCCTAAAATATCTACAAGCATTTCACGGTTGAATGACAGTTCGCACACATATCCACAGATTGAAAACTCTAGATACACAAGTGCACCACAGATGGCCAGAAAAGACACTTTCTGTGCATGTTTATGACTTTGTGGCATTTTACTAACTAGTATATTTGACAGAAAGTTTTGAGAAGTTAAGTCTATAAACATATATTTTCCTGATATTTGTGAGACAATTCCGTTGTATATTAGTGGCGGTCTTATAATTTTCGCTAACAACGTACCTTAAATTTATGTGGGGAACTTTTCCCCTGCATGTTGCTCATGTTGCTATGGTATAATTTACCCCGACTGACTTAGCAGCCCGGGAGTGACTCCCTTCACAATCAGAATCAGTCTGGTGAAATGAGTCATAGTTGGGAGAAATTAGTTGGTCGTGAGAAAAAATATGATTGTTATTATGTGCGAAGCGCCTAAAATGGGTGATTGGGTGATGGTGGAGTCAATCTTCTTGGTTATTTATCGAAAAGCGTCTACACAAAATGTATATAAAATTATCATATTCGGTCGTCTAACATTGGATTCACTAAGATATCGAGCCAACGTATAGCGTAATATTATCAAATCATATCTGTTATCCATTCCATCGGGTATATTGTAATATTACAGCACACATACTTCTTATCACATTTAGGGAATCTTGCATAGCGTAATATCTTTGAACAACAATTTCATAAGAAATTAATTATCATTCTTAATAGCATTTATATCTGAACTCATACACATACCATGATTATTGTTGAATACATTTGAATATAAATCTTTCAGTTGTGGTTAATCTTAAACCTTTGCTGTTTATATCATGTACACTTTACAGCGTTTCCTCTTAAAACTGTTAAAACTTTTTGTTTTATAGTTTACACTAGTAACACGGAAGCATGTTGACCCACCACTGTAATATCATCATTATCCAAAGTGTATCGTGATACATAGCTGTCCAAATTATACTAATTATATGATCACACATAAAATACAACTCATGCGCTGTGATTTTAAGTCTTATATTCGGTCATTAGGTCAGTCACTAAACCACTGAGTTAAAATATAGAATATGATCATATAGAATATGAATATGTTTCTATTATCCTTAAATTTGTGTAATATTATAGCACCAATAATTCTTCTGAATTTTAAGGAATGTTAAAACAGCATAATTTCTCTGACAATTTCACAAGAAAGTTATTAGGCCTATTGATATTAATTATAGTTGTATTTATTCATGAAATCATACAAATATTTATTTGAATCACGTCGTCACATTTTGTTATCGTATTCATTTTGACACTCTACTAAACTTGAATCGCAACCTTGGATGCAATCAATATCAAACATGTGCCTTTTGATCAAGTACACTTGACAATGTATTCTCTAGTTGTACACAATATGAGAAAGTCGTGATATCTAAGCAGCCATCCATATAATTTGAATCTTAGTACAACAAGAAACTGTCCCTCTATCCCTAACAAGGAGTGAGGAAGAATACTTTAACTAAGAGTTGCATCATTACCCAACGCTCTCCACCTCCCTCTATCCATGGAATAAGTTATTTTATACTTAAGTTTGTTAAAACAAGGTTCAATTATAGTTCACTGATTCATTGGACTATTGCAGACAGTATTCTCATCATAGTTGGTATAGTTAAATAACTACTCACGTGCATATAATTATGTGATACACATTGAAAGATCCTGTATCATGTCGACATTATCGATTTTGAGATATAAGAGGTTTTCCTCCGAAATATATCATTTGTTCAATGACAAAAATCAAAGTGATAAACAAATTTCAGTAACTTATAAAATAATATTTTCTTGATTTGCATACAAAAATAAAGCTAATGGCGCCATCTTTCAGTTTACACTAAAATCTCAATATGTCCAAGTACCGAAATAATACCCTATCTGTCACAGTGTATCACATATGTTCCTATAAGCTTGTGGGCTGATCTTTGTCACACTCCGGAACCGCACATATATAGATTACTGACCACCATGTATAGGTAATCCAGCGCAGGAAGCAATGTATGGCTCAGATTCAGAAACGTCAATGCTCAATCTTTCTGGAGTTACAACATTACATTTCATAACAATATATTATTAAATTAGTATATTAAAATAGTCGCTTCTGTGCATAGTACATACTTACATGCATATATGCTCTTGTTAGCTTGTGGACTGATCTTTGTCATACTCTGTGACCGTACAGTGATTGTGTACTGGTCACCAGGTGTGGATAATCCAATGCAGGAGGCAATGTATGGTTGAGTCTCAGTAGCATTAATGCTCAATCTTTCCGGAGTTCCAACATCACACTCTACAAGGTAAACATCAACATCAGTAGGATCAGGTGCATTCCATTCTACTGATATACTAGTTTCCGTGGAAGCTATCTCCAGTAGGTCGGGTGTATGTGGTACGGTTGTTATGGCGATGACTGACTCTGTACTAGTCTTGTTTCCACTATTGACTTCCACTCTGATATTATATGTTTCACCTGGAATAGTCAAGTCTTTGCATGATGCTGTATATGATGGGGCATCTTTATTATAATCTATTGTAGGTGGCACAGCATTGCCACTATCACAAGTCACATCGTATGAATCAGCTTCACCATCCGCAGCGGGCCAGGTAGCAGTGATTATATCCATGGTGCTCTCTGCAACATCTTCAGTAAGAACAACATTATCTGGATAGGATGTCACTGTTATTGAAGAGACAGCACTCAATTTGGTATTACTGACTGTTACTATAGTTACTATGACATCACTTCCTGGGTTACCGATAGCGTCACATATTACAGTCCCGCCATTTGATTCGCTCGTTACGACCTTTGTACCTGAACTACAGTCTATATTAAAACTGTCAAATACACCGGTAGGATCCACCCAATTGACGGTCACTGATGTTGTATCGGCAGCTACCTCATATAGGTAGACTATCTCCGGCTCAGCTGTGATTGTAATACTACTAGTAACACCTGACAAACCTGAACTAATGGGAGTAACTGTTATTCTGTAGTCAGCACCTGTAGCAAGAGTAAAATATAACAAAAACTTGGAAACAAATTATATACCACATGATGGAAAACGAGTTTCAATTAAGGAATAAACTGTAGCTGGGCAACTATTGATGAATAAACCAACAAGACTCTAAATTTGGTAAAATAACGGACGACTGACTGACCAGAGTCCCGTTAATTTGACCAGTTGATTGATTGATTGATTATATTTCCTGGCCCTTTTCAACGCAGAGGTTATATGATATAGACTATCTCTGGCTCAGCTGTGATTGTAATACTGCTAGTAGTACCTGACACACCTGAACTAATGGGGATAACGGTTACTGTACAATCACCACCTGTATAATAATATATACCAAACATATGTTGTTTATATATTATGTATAGCAATGAGTTCACTGCATTATTATTATTATACTTCAGAACAGTTAATAGTCATTATAATAGCAACATGTATCCTGTTATGTAAATAAACTTCGGTACAATTGGTAGGATAGGATGTAGTTTAAATAGTATGGTATTGGCATCTTAAATTATATTTTAATGTTTTTATTGGTTAAATTAATGTTGATTTACGATATTTTAAAATACGGTGATATGATCCAGTCATGGATCACTTAATTGACTATTCATCAATGACTATTGAACATAATAATTATAATATCATTAGAAGAAGAAACATACTCTGATTTGATGTTTATTTTACCGTTGTCGGTTATTTCAACACTTTGTTCTCAAAATGTTCTGATTTCAAACATAAATAATATTATGCAAACTATTTCTCTAAAGACTGATTATCTAATTTGTTTTATCAGCCGTACATGATTTATTGTAAGATGTTACTATAATACATTTTCTATGTGAGTTAACTTGAACCATACATGTGGCCTTGGTTTATATCAGTCATATTTAATTTAATTTGATTTATTTGTGTTTCTAAGAAAAACGATAGGAAGAAATATATATTTATTTACAACGAATTACGTATATTATGCGAGAATGTACTTTATAATACATGTCAATGTCATTTTAGATAATATCAACATTGTGCTTGATCAAATATTATTTAAATGAATATTATGATAGATTGAAATAATTTATGCAATTGCGATAATGTGATTTGGTGGTTAACAGTTCCATTTAATTCACTACTAACCTGAGGGAATATCAAGGCTAATTTTGATTACTTTTTGTTACTATTTTTGAAAATATATTATTAGTTTTGAAGCTTCAGAATAACCCAGTGCAGTTATGGTTAAGCTCACAATATTAATTCGATATCGTACCTAGATATGATCAACATATGAATTGTTAAAGAAACAATATACTGTATAATCTCTAAATTAAATCCCCTCTAATACTTCCACCCTCTCTTTTGGAGTGAATGTAGTTGAGAATAGTTATATATTTATGTGTCACAATAAATAGGTCCTTACCAACATTGCTTGGTCGAATAAATATTCTGCCGAACGATGGCTATAGATACATCATTTAACATGTGCTACACAAATTAATCAAAATATAACTTCAAACACTACCCCTCCATTAACTACTTTCCACCAAGGGAGGGTTTCAATAGAGATGATACCGTGTTATGTACATGATATAGATGTATTACTTTAAATCAACTTACCGGGAGTAGTCAGATTAACACAAGATGCACTGTATTCTGTGCTACCATCGTCTGTTATTGTTGATGGTGATGCAGTACCCTTGTCACAGACAATAGTATAGCGGTCCACTGCTCCAGGTGGTCTAGTCCATGATGCTGTCACTGATGTCGTATTTTGTCCAGCATCAGATAACGTCATGTTTCCTGGTTTAGTTTGTAGTGAAATACTTGCTGCGTCGCTGAGCACCCCGAGACTCTTAGTCACCACTTCAATTGTATGCATTGTCCCTGAAGTCAGAGGACTGCATTCTACAGTGTAAGGACCAGTACCATCATCTGTAATTGGTGACGATGGACTAGGTGTACTTCCAGCAGGACATTTGACAACATACTCGTCTACATCACCATTAGGTGAACTCCAGCTAACAGTAATACTAGTAGTGGTGATTTGTTCCTCAACGAGTGACACTATGTTTGGAATGGTAATGATCTGGGTTGAAGCCACCGCACTACTGATATTATTACTAACGGCTGTGACACTAATGATATTACTGGTACCTGCAGTGAGAGGGCTACATGTTACTGTGTAAAGTCCAGTCCTACCATTATCTGGTATTGGTGAAGTTGGGTCAGGTGAACTTCCATCAGGACATGTGACAATATACTGTTCCACTTTACCAGTAGGTGAATTCCAGCTAGTAGATACACTGTCATTGGTGGATAGTTCTGGCTGTAGTGACACCATATTTGGAATAGTATCGAGATCAATCGTTGAAGCTGTACTATTGACACCATTACTAACGGATATTACACTAATACTATAGCTAGTCCCCGCAGTAAGTGGACTACATGTTACGGTGTGAAGTCCATTGTTATCTTGTATTGGTGAAGCTGGATTAGGTGTACTTCCATCAGGACATGTGACAATATACTCATCCACTATACCAGGAGGTGAACTCCAACTAGTAGAGATACTGGTAGTATTAGAATCACCAACAGCTAATATTACCATATCTGGTATGGTGTATAAATCAATTGTGTCTTCTGCACTCTCCACATCATTACTAACTGATTTGACACCGACAGAGTAACTTTTGCCAGCATCAAGAGATGAACACGTTTCTGTATAAGATGTATTTCTGCCATCATCTGTAATTGGTTTAGTTGTGCTTCCACCAGGACATGTGACAAGATAACGATCTACTTCACCACTAGGTGCCATCCAGCTAGTAGTAATACTGCTAATTGTAGATAGTTCTTCAATGAGGGATACAGCATTTGGAAAGGTATTTATTGTGATAGTAGCTACAGTACTATTGACACCATTACTAACGGATATAACGATAATACTGTAGATTGTCCCTGCGTTAAGGGGACCACATGTCACAGTGTAAGGATCAGTAGTACCATTATCATCTTGTATTGGTGATGATGGATCAGATGTACTTCTATCTGGACATGTTATAATATACTGATCTACTTGACCATTAGGTGATCTCCAACTAGTAGAGATAGTCTCATTGGTTGAAATACTGTCAAGCAATGATACCGTGCTTGGCACAGTACTGATAAGGATAGTAGCTGTTTCACTATTCACGCCATTTCTAATGGATATGATACTAATGGTATAGTTTGTTCCAGCTGTAAGACCATCGCACATGGCTGTTAAAGGACCACTAATTAGTATTGCGTTTGGTTGAGTAGATGCACCAGGACATGTGACACCATATGAATCCACTTTACCCTCGGTTGGTGCACTCCATGTTACAGTAATGGTGGTAGTAGTAGAATCCCCGTCAATCAATGTTACCATGTTTGGAATGGTATTGATGGTCGTGGTTGTTGCTGGTTCACTGGGTATATTATTACTGATGGATGTGACATTTATAACATAACGTGTGCCTGCCATCAATGGACTACATGTTACATTGTATATTGAAATACTATTATCATCGGATATCGGTGAAGCTGGAGTAGGTGTACTTCCATCAGGACATGTCACATTATATTCGTCCACGGTACCATTCGGTGAACTCCAGCTAGCAGAGATGCTGTTGGTGGTAGATGGTCCTTCAATGAGTGATACTGCGTTGGGGACGGTGTATACTTGTTGAACGGTTACTTCACTAGATACACTATTACTAATGGATGTAATAGATACAGCATAATCCTCTCCAGCAAGCAGGCCACCACAGGTCACTGTGTACGGTCCAATCCCATTATCATTTAGTATTTGTGAAGATGGGCTAGGTGTACTTCCATCAGGGCATGTTACGTCATACGCATCTACACCACCGGCAGGTTTACTCCATGTAGCAGAGATGCTGTTGGTAGATGAAGTGGTGGATGTAATTGCCACTTTGTTTGGGTTGTTTGTGATGGTTATATCTGCCCTTTCACTGGATACCCCGTTATTAACGGTAGTAACACTGATAGTATAGTTCTGACCAGCGTCCAGCCCAGTACAGTTTACACTGTATGTACCATGGTGTAGTATTGACAAGTCCCCATCAAATGGACAATTCACATCATAGTGATCAGCAATCCCGTTGGTTGGTGCGCTCCATGATACAGTAATACTGGCAGTTGTAGTTGACGATTTCTGAAGATCAACTTTCTCTGGAGCTATAAAAATACAGAAACATAAAAATAGGACATGTTAGTAATGAAACAATTAAATAATCGAGTTATGTAATATCTGGCCTTTCTTAACATCTATGTCATATAAAGCCATTCATTATACCAGTGGGATTCAAATTTGTTAATGGCAAATTAATCTAGATCTCTACCTCATGAATCCCTAAAGAGGGGTGAGGAAGAAAATACTAACTGACAGCCGCAGCATTGGCCAAAGCTCTCCACGTCTCTCTATCGGTAGCCATGACCCTCCAATCTTCATCACATCCAGCCCTTCTAAAATCCCTCTCAACACAGTCCTTCCATCTCAAATGAGGTCTCCCCCTACACCTTCTACCAACCTCCACATGTGACATCGCCATGAGTCGCCCTTCACATCCATACTTTCTACATGTCCAGCCCTTCTCATGCGCCCCCTTACCGCCCTCTCTGTAAGACTCATATTCATCCCAATCTCGTCCCGGATATCCTCCAAACACTCCTATCCACCCGCTTAACCCCTGCAATCTTCCTCCTCCAATTATTTTCGCATATTTGGAGTCGCTGTTGTTGAGTCCCTTACAGAGCACTGTCTCAAACCTGTAAATATATGCAGGGATAACATAAATAACTTATATATTCCCTTTTAATTTCTTAGAAATAATGTATATATGACATAGCCCCCTCTACTTTCTCCAAGCCATAGCCCCCAAATGGATTATTTTACGTACCTGCCCATCAGACTGCCCATCCCTAGAAATAATTCCCCCCAGCAAATAATTCCCACCCCAGATACGCAAAACGGTCCCTCTGCTTAAAACCTTTGTCGCAAGGGTTATTGCATGCTCAATTAATTAATTGAATATATAACAAGATAGCAGCTTGGTAGAGACTGACAAACTGTTTAATAGGTCAGGACTGTGTACCATGAAATTGTCCTTATCACAAAACATTGGATTGTTGACCATACTCCGAAGCTTCGACACCAATCATCAAGACAGAAGGGATTGCAATACTGTCTTTATATAGTCTTTGACAAGACCATCTCCGACTTCCCCGCATGAGCCAATCAGTCGAAATAATAATAATAGTTTTCCTTCTCTCAGAGAGTTGCTGACGAGTGGAATAGCTTGCCTGAGTCGTTGGTTCACGTAGTTAGTGTCAATGCCTTTAAGAATGGTCTTGATATATATTGTTGTGACTGTGGACGAGTTTAGGTTTTCCACTGGGTGATGGAGGTTCAGGATCGTATTATGAGGACTATGTCCTTGCTGATATATTCTTACTTAACTTAACTTAACTTGTTGCCACATAGTTTTTATTTCAAACAATAAAATGTATAAAAACATAACAATATAATAAATAAGAATGAAAATAATAGAATACATAAAAAATACCTAAAATCACGAAAAAACAATGAAACACATAAGAAAATACTAAAATATCACAATATCACTTCATTCATAATAGTTCGAAAATATATTCCAAATATAGGTTTTGCCTTCCATGTGTCTTATATTTGGTTATATTTAAGTTAGTACAGTAGATTTCAAGTAAAATATTTAATGTAATTTCAGATATTTTGCGGAAATAATGCATATTAATGTTATAATTATTTAGTAACACAATTAAGATTTTTTCGATGTTGTTCAAAACATGTTTGCTATAGGAAAACTAAGTTTCAAGTCTTCCGGATATTCGACGGCTGAGATTCCAGAGGGGGATTCCCCCCGGCGGACAGGTGAACACATAAAATAGCCCTTGTAAGAACATGGTTAACGAACTCCTAAAAGTCTGCATTTCATGCGATCTAGTACTACAGTACGTGGCGTATTTTTAACGCATGTCGCGCACTCGGCTTTGATAGTAAAATGAAGTATGCTGCCCTTGACGCACCAAGTATCCATACATATTTAAAAGCATGTCGACGTCGCTGCCTTCACCCGGACAGTTTGTGGATACTACTAGCCAGTATGCCTTGGCATTATCCCTTAATATTTATAATGTCATTTGTCATCCTGATTTTTTTTATATATCTATCATCTTACTTACATATTCGTCAACATTAATTTGAAATATGGCACTTATCACTTTGAATTACTGCATATAGCTAAATAAATTAAAGCAACAATTTGCATCTAAAATAGTGGCGTGTGCGTGAATTGTTAGGAGGGGGTCAACTTTGTGATTCCCGACTCGTATATATCACATTTTTTCGGGGCTTCGCGCTCAATAAAATGCCCCTGTTTAGCACCACACTCCGACTTTCATAGACCTATGCCAATTTGTTTTCATGACGCTTGGCATCGAATATACGGCATGCTTTATCACAGACTGTGGCTCTTTCCCTCCTGATTGTATAGACAATACAATACATTATTAATAGCCCCCACCGAAGTATATATACCAAAAACAATTACCATATAATTTGACCCAGACTAACTCATTTCTCCCAAATTTGATATACCATTTTTACGGCGTTTTGCGCCGAATATACCAATAAATTGTCCCCAAATTACTAATTTCTCCCCAATTTTATACTACAAATGTTTTTTAGGGTGATCGCGCCGAATGCTCATCATAATTTCCCCAGACTCACTCATTCCAGAATACTCTTATATCCAAAAAAGTATACGGCGCCGATTATCACCATATGTTCCTCCCACTACTTACTCATTTTATCCCGACTCGGACTCATTTCCCCCTATAACCAGTGCTGTGGCCGATCGGATAAGGTTGGTGGTTCTAGAAGCTACGAGGCTCAGTAATTTGGGAGATCCAGTGTTCGTCTCCCGGGTCGGGTCTAGTAGTGTGTGTTTTTTATCCGAGAGCAATCACGATTTTCCCATACGAACGACTTTCTCAAATTCAAAATATCCAAATTTGACTTCAAATTTATAAATTGGATGATCACTCGGTGTGACGGTACAATTTATAAGTATTTACACTTCCTCTACCTTAGTGGTCTCCCAACGTCCTAAAATAAATATGTCTTCCAGGCGGTAAGTTTCTTGTTTGCATGTACGTGCACCATATCGGTAAATATGAATATTACAAATTGTGAGACAATTGTCATTTATTAAATTCATCATTTTTTGAACATGCAACTACACACACAATACATATCTACAAACATTTATATAGGAATGGTACAACTGATACCAATACATCACATTCTCACCAGCTAATGAATGTTAATGAAGATGGCTCTTCACCCACGTTAGCTAGAGTGCAACGTTACATGTTTCTCTATTTCTCTACCTCATTAATCCATAAAGAGGGTTTAGGAAGAAAATACTGACTGACTTTCCCATCATTGGCCAAAGCTCTCCACCTTAAAATAAATTTGCAGAACCCACACAAATTAAACTTCCGTGTAAAAACAGTAGCTTTTAATTCCTTAATGCAAAATGTAATGACAATTTTGACACAATTTATTGTAAACGGTAATACCAATGTCCGCACATGCGAATGATGGTAATATTAATAAGTAAAACGTGTAGAAACTGTGACGCCACTATTGGCAGCACTTTCGAAACTGGTGTTAAATCATATATCGAAAAGTGCAGATATTGGGATACCAGCGTTTGCATGTGCCCTAATTGGTAAGTAAAAAGTGACAATTATGAGAGCAAATGACCAGTTTACGCTCTTTGGAAAATAAAGTCCATTTTGAAAATGGAACGTGTTCAGTAAATTGCCATGCACTATACCAGGTATTGTTATATTTATTTCCATACTATTTTGGAATTTGTTATTGGCATAGAAATACGTGAACGGCAATATCAACAGGAAACAATTAGGTGTATGCTTTGCTTATCATTGAACGACCTTTTTCGAAGCATTGGTTATTCAGTCATATACTACTATTTAACATCCAAGTTTGTAATAGTAAAATTATCCGTATCCAACTATTAACTGGCTAAGCGAATACAATAAAGTTACACTACAGCTACAACGATACACACTACCATAAACACTTTCCATTACCATTAACTCACAGCAGCACGCCGTCTAGCTGTCTCCATTAATCCAAAGCAGTATTTTTGTCAATTATAATGCAATTACAGGCATTATGTTCCTGTGGCCTACTTTATCAAAATGTTTTATCCGTTCTTTTTGTCTCAATTGCCGTAGTTAGTAGTTGCATGGCAATGCGACCCAATAATCCTACAAGAGGTAAGTTGTAAGAATATAACATAATAACAAAGAAAACTACAATTCATTATGATTGTGCGTTTTCCAACAACAATTGTTTTGACACTGTTGTAATTATTTTTAGTGTTTGTATTGTGATGGCCTGTTGATATATGGAATATCGGCACAGTTATTTATGATTGTCTATAACAAAATTAGTCTTCGTTGATGACGGCGATCAACAATTTGAGCTCAGTCAAATGATTTTGTGATCTTTGAAACACTGGATTCCCTACTGTTGTTATTAACATTTAATTTCCCGAATTATTGAAATCAAATGTGGGAATTATGGTTTTATTCAGTGACTTTAGTGTAACTTCCACTCAAAAGTGTAAATGAGAAGTATATATATTCTGAAGGCTTTTGAAATTGTCTTTTGAGTATAGTGGGTATCGGTACCATATGGTTATGCAATATGCAAATATGCTAATTTATCGCGATATGTATTATTTACATGGTACTGGTTATACTATGTATCACTTCTGACTATATAACCCTGTTCTGCCCACATTTATCAACATTTCATCAATTGGCATTTTTCTAATCGGATCATAAACGACAGAGTGACCGGCTAGCCAAAAGAGTATACATTATTGTAAAATTGCATATTCATTGTTGTCTTCCAAATTCAATCATCATTATCAGAACACACTTCTCTCTCTCTCTACCTCCTGAATCCCTAACAAGGGGGTGAGGAAGCATACACTAACTAACTGCCGCGTCATTGGACTGGACAGAGCAACAGTTTCAAGCCCGTAAAGACATGCCGGAATAACACATGTCCCCCCAAAAATCCCTTTTAATTTCGCCATAACCCCCTCTACATACTGTAGCATGTAATATTGAGTTGCTGATATAAATAAGAAGCAAAATAATTAAATGTACCAATATTTCGACAATTTTGTTAATTGTATTAAATTTGATAGACAGTTTTTATCATTATATTATGTCCGCCGCCTGTGCGCTGCCTGTACGCCGCCTAACCGCAGCCTGGGCGCCACCTGTTCTTCGCCTGACCGTTAGCCACCTTACCGCCGCCTGGCCGTCGCCTGGCCATCGCCTGGACGATGCCTGGACGACGATTGAACGCCGCCTGGACTCCGCCTGGACGCCGCCTGGACGTCGCCTTGCCTCAGATATATCCAATTACTTACAATAGATTATCTTATACCCAGAATCACTGACAAAGTATTATGTATCAAAATCATGCTTCGTGGCAGACTTTGACTACGACATGACATTCATTTCAGTATCATGTGTACATATATTTGTATATAATTACAAGTAGAAAAGTCATAGGCCTACCCGCATTTTTTTCTACAAGCTGATATAACGTTCGGGAAGGTTGCGCACAGCCGCGTAAAGTCACAAATAGTTTCGTAAACTCTCAAAGTGTGCGGAATATTGCCAGGAAAGTTACGAAAATTTGCGATGACGTAAATAATGATCACTGTCTGCGGATTATTAGGAACAATATTATAACATTTATCAGAATGTCTTGATTTATTGGCAAATTTGCGCGAAGATTCGCATAAAGTCGCGAATCGTTCCATAAACTAGCAAAATTTTCGGAACGTTGAGAAAAGGTCATATTTTTTACGGAAACTTAAAAAAAGTACAGTAATCTTGGCCCCAGATGTCGCCCTATCCTTGTCCAATGTTATACCTTAGGTATATCCTAAGCTTAGACATATCCTAAATTAGGCTATCCTAACGTTAGGCCTATATTACTGCAATGAGGAGGACGGATCCAGAGTGGCGAAATTGGTTGACACAAGTCAATGCAGTAACCAAGTAGCCACAG
>JAODAI010470509.1:0-14356 GCA_027575025.1 Scotoplanes globosa | reverse complement strand
CTTCATCTGAATCTCCTGCGTAAACATTACGAGAAAATTCTACCCATGAAGACCACTCTTTTTCGGGGGTATTACCTTTCCAGTCAATAGTGACGCTTTTTCCACAACGTTGAATTTGGCATCGTAAATCGCGAGGCTCGCAGTTACTTTACGAGCCATTCAGGAATTTTCGAAGATCAGTTGAGAAGTCTGGCCCTTTATGGATAACAACAGTGTTCTCAAGTTTCGCAACCCGCTGAGTATCAATATTTTTTGATGCGGAAAGAACGACGATTTTTGCGTTGGCGGTACAATCAAACTGACGAAAAGCGCCGGCTAATTCCAATCCAGTCATCCGGTCAAGTCGCATGCCAATGATGATTAGTTCAGGTTCCAATATTAGCCCACGGTCAATAGCACTGATGACTGTATCTGCCAATGCAACACTAAATCCGATGGTTGCAAGTTCCTGCCCAACAATCTTTCGCCAAATGTCTGCTGGCATAGCCAACATCGCTTGTTTCTCGGGCTCAATAGCTCGATCACGAACCACCTCTTGCTGCGTAGGTAGTGCGGCGAGGATTTGCCGTATCTCATCTTCATCCGGATCGACCTCACGACTGAGAATCTGATAAATCGAATCGAAAAATCGGAAAAATATTCCTTGTTCTATCTGGTGCTGACTTCCGCAGGCCTCAATGAAATCTTCCAACGCGTGGGAAATATGGGTGATCGATGGAAATCCGAATGTGCCACCAAGCCCCTTAATGGAGTGTGTCTCACGTTGAATTTCCATGAGCAATTCAACGTAACTGGCATCAATCGAACCGATTTCATTGATTGTATCATGCAGGGACTCAATCTTATCTTTGCAGTTCACAATGAAATCACTTCGCATACCGGCAAGAATCGTGTCTAGATTCGAATTATCTGACATAGATTTCCTCACTATTTGTGGTTTCAATTAATTCAATCATTGTGTCGTGCCTTGGCCTACCATCGGCAACGGGGTTTTCCTCAATTGGCTGTTTGCGGAAGGGAGAAACAGCATCCAAATGCTTCTGCTATGGAGTGGTAATCGGACGTCGTCAGGGAGCGTCTAGAGCGACTCCTTGTGACGGTGAACTTTCTATCCCTATTCAATGTACCGATTGCCCATTTGCTACCTTCTCAACGGCTGCCGACAGTTGCGCCATCTTGAATGGTTTGGCCAGTAGTTCAATGCCCAGCCGTTGAAGGGTGGCCTCATCAGCAATTCTGTCTGGATAACCCGAGATCAAAAGAACTTTCACATCCTTGTAATCCTTTTCAATTTGATTAACCAAATCAAATCCACTTATGTTGTTGGGCATGACGACATCGCTGATTACAAGATTGATCTCGTCGGACCGTTTTCCAAGAATTCGAAGTGCCGATAGGCCATCTTCTGCCTCAATGACAGTGTAACCTAGGCAGGCAAGTGTGTTAGCCGTGGACTCACGAACAGCATGATCGTCCTCTACCAGCAGGATTGTCATCCCCACTGATACATCCCCACTGGCCAAAACCTTATCATCCTGGCTCGTAGGTTCATCTACGGTTGTGGGCAGATAAAGCGAAACTGTCGTTCCTTCTCCAGTGCTGCTTGTAATGCTTACATGGCCATTTGACTGCTCAATGAAACCCAAAACCATGCTCAACCCCAATCCACTACCTTTGCCGACGTCCTTGGTTGTAAAGAATGGCTCGAATACCCTGTCAGCAATCTCATCTTCAATCCCTGTTCCCGTATCAGTAACGGTGATCAAGACGTAGGAGCCAGAGACTGGTCGCGTGGTTGATTTCACTAACTTTTCTTCAAGATCATTGAGCGTCGTCCGAAGGGTTAGCGTTCCGCCATCCGGCATGGCATCGCGGGCGTTGAGGGCTAGATTGATCAAGGCGTTGCTAAACATGTTGGCATCAATGCTGATCAACAGATCACCGTCGAAGTACTCAGTGGCGATCTGAATGTCTTCACCCAGTGTTCGTTCCAACAAAATGAGCGTGTCATCGATTAGCTTGTTGGTGTAACTGATACGGGGCGATAGTGATTGTTGGTGCGAAAATGAGAGCAGCTGCTGGGTCAGGGCTGCTCCCCGTTCCGCGGCATTCAGCGCTTCCTCTAGGTATTCTCTAATGGGCGAGTCGGGTCGGATTTTACTCTGAACAACTTCAAGATTGGCCATGATCACAGCCATCAGATTATTGTAGTCGTGGGCGACGCCGCCCGTTAGTTGACCCACAGCTTCCATCCTGAGGGATTGCCGAAGTTGCGATTCCAATTGTTTGCGCTTGGTGATGTCGCTTCCGGTTCCTCTGTATCCAATGAAATCCCCATTGGGGTTGAAGACCGGATTACCGTTTATCGATAAATGTATGACCCTCTTGTCTTTAGTCACTACTTTATATTCAAAATCTCTGATGGCTTCATGGGCTTCTAATTGCTCAAAATGTTGTTGCCTTTTCTCACCCTCGGTGGCTTCGAGAGTCTGGTTGATGAATGCCCTACGGCCATGACCGTAAAAATCTTCGGGCCGGAACCCCGTAATGTGGTAATAGCGCTCACTACCGAAGGTCAACTGGAGATCTGAATCCATCTCCCAGAACCAGTCGGAGGATGACTCCGCAAAATCGCGAAACCGCGATCCCGCGATTTGTAGCTCTTCTTCGATATTCTTGTATTCCGTAATGTCGTGAAGAACCTGATGCTTCTCAATCACTGTTCCAGTAGCATCAAACACAGGACTGATTATCGCGTGAACGTACCGTACTTCACCACTGGAATGCAAAATCCTGTACTCGACGTTCTTGGTTTCACCATTTCTGACATTTTTGTTTATTGTTCTTAGAATCCCCTGGTCTTCGGAATGAGTAAATGACAATTCACCTTCCCTGGATGATGCGCGGGAGCTAAACTCCCCTACCGACACACCGTGAATTTGTGCGTAAATATCTGAACAGAATATACATCGCTCCTCAACGACACTCCATATCATGTCGCCAGTGATCGAGAGCCTTGCGCTTTTTTGCAAACGCTGTTCACTTTCCGCGACCGCCCGTTCCGTTTCAACCTGGGTCTTCTTTCGCGTGACCCCTTCAAGTAGACCCGCAATGATGTTGGGGATGATCTCGAGATATACCTTCTCGCCATCTTTCACCACATAGTTAGCCACGCCGAGCGTCATGGCTTCAATCGCAAGGCGCTCATTCCCCTCACCCGTCACCATGAGAAGTGGGAGGTCGGGGGTTTCGTCTAGGAGTTTCCGGGCGATATCAATTCCCAACATATCGGGTAACTGATAATCAATGGCAATGACGTCATAGGTTGTTTGGTTGACGAGGCCCAATCCCGCTTCACCATTGGTTGCGATGTCAACAGTATACCCGCGCGCTTCAATAGCGGGCCTAAAAAGGTCACAGAGTGCAGGGTCATCCTCAATGTACAGAACTCTGGGCTGTAATACTTCGCTCACGGTATTCCCCTCTGATTTCATCTGAAATCTAGCGCCGTATTGTTATTGGGATGAGATTGTAGATAGCGAAACATGTAAAGTTTTGTAATTTTGGTGATGTCTGTTCTTGCCTATTACCCGAAGTAAATATTGTTCACTCAAATGCGACTGGAGCGGATGACAGACGATTAATGCACTCAACGGGTGGCCCCTTCGCGCAACACTTATTCACCGTTGTCGTTCAGCACGGCTTGGACTTTCTCCAACAACTCATGGCGACGAAATGGTTTATTGACCATTGGGGTAACAGAATCCAATATCCCCCGATACATCACTGCGTTTTCCGCATATCCCGTGGTGTAGAGGATCTTGATGCTTGGCTGTACCTCTTTGGCCTGTTTTGCAATCCCAACACCATTCATACCGCCTGGCAGCACCATGTCTGTGAACAAAAGATCAATGGGGTTTCCATCTGTTAAGTACTCGATTGCTTCCTGACCGTTTGCAGCCTCGATGATTTCATAGCCCTGGTTGCGCAGGATATTTACCGGGATTTCGCGAACACCTGGGTCATCTTCGACGACGAGAATGCGCTCTGATCCCCTTGAAAATTCTCTTGTATCATACGTGATGCCTTCTTGTACTGCAGCGTCCTCTGACCGTGGCATATAGACTTTGATTGTCGTACCGTGGCCTTGTTCGCTGTCGATAGTCACATGGCCGCGAGACTGTTTGACGAACCCATAAACCATGCTCAGGCCCAGGCCGCTACCTTCCCCAAGGTCCTTGGTTGTGAAGAATGGGTCAAATACTTTTTCCAGCACTTCAGGTGTCATCCCGGTGCCGGTGTCACTAACCGCTACCTCAATATAGTCTCCTGGCGAGAGTTCTTCATACTGGTGTGCAAAGGTTGCGCCGTGTGTCGTATTGGTCGTTTTGATGGTCAGCGTCCCTCCCTGCGGCATGGCGTCTCTTGCATTGATTGTCAAATTAATCAGCGCGTTCTCGAATTGTTGAGGATCAATCGTCGACGGCCACGTTCTTGGATCAAAATCAATTCTCAAATCCACACCCTCCCCGAGGGTCCGATGGAGCATACTCGCAAGGCCGCTGATCAAATCTGCAACATTGGCGTTAACAGGAGACAGGGATTGTTGTCGGGAGAAAACTAGCAGACGCTCCGTCAAAGAAGCTGCACGATCCACAGACCGTATTATTGCTTCTAACTGCTGCTTCGCTTGTACACTGTCACCAACACTAGCCTCCAACATCTCGGCATTGCCGATCATGACACCCAGAAGATTGTTGAAGTCGTGGGCGATACCCCCTGTTAACTGGCCGACCGCTTCCATGCGTTGGGATTGGCGGAGTTGTTCTTCAAGTGCCTTCCGATCCGTTATGTCCTGTAACGTACCGCGCGACTCGATCAGCTTTCCGATGTTGTCAAGAATCGGTTCACCAATCTCCCGGATGTGTCGAACCTCACCATCTGGCCGAATGATCCTATACTCAACGTCAAATGGTGTGGCGTCTCTTTGCGCGCCCTTGACAACCTTTGCATATGTGTCCCGATCATCTGGATGGACTCGTTCAATATCGTCCTCAGTGCTACTGATCATCGCCACATAGGTACTAGGTGATACGCCATGAATAATGGCCAATTCATCTGAGCAGTGAACGATTTTGTCGGCAACCTGGTCGTAAACCCAGTGTCCCAAGTTTGCGATATTTGAAGCCTCTTTGTATCGGGCCTCGCTTTCACGCAGTTTCCTGGTTCGATCATCAACAATCTGTTCCAGATTTTGGTTTAAGGCCTGAATCTCTCGCTCAGTCTGTTTCTGTTCAGAAATGTCATAAACCCAGAACAAAGAGCAGGGCGTTTGATCAATATCGATCTGGTATGTGGAAACGATGCTCCAAAAGACAGAACCATCGGCCGCCTTCAGTAAGGTCTCCTTGCCTGGCACGTTTCCAGACTCGTCGAACGCCTCAAGTAACGTCTGGAATTGTTCTGGGTCGGCCCAATGCCTTTGGATTGCGAGGCCCAGACATTCAAATGGAGCCGAATAACCAAGAAGCTTGGCACATCGAGAATTTACATATGTTACACAGTGATCGCTGTTTCGAAATATGCCAGCGCCGATCGGGCTGGACTCAAGGATGCTGCGAAGAGCCTGCCCACCGCGGTACAGAGCCATCTCCGCTATTCTACGTTTGGCAAGTTCAGATTCAAGCTGCCGAATACGTTCTTCAAGCTCAGTTATTGACATCAGCAGGGATCATTTCCACCTAAATACACTACCTGACTACTGACCCTTTCGAGCCTCCAAGAATGTTTCAGGGTCCACATACATAGGATTCTTTATGAGTTTTTCGTTCACGATCATCATCGGGTGCACCTCCAATACATCCATGATGTCATTGGCCTCGAAGCGGGAAGTATCGTACTGACAACAGACAGTCATTGGGACTTCATCCAGCAATAAATTTAGCTTGGATTCATACCTGAATAGCTCTCTTTTCTCGGTGCGTCCCTTGGGAAGGGCCCAAGTCATTTCGCCGGTACCGCGAACGCTGGTTGGACCGTTTTCCTGTGTTTTTTCATAATAGGCCCGCAACCCGGCAATCATTCGATCGCCATCAAATGGTTGGCCGTCAGGGCAATAAACGGGCTCTGCCTGGAGCAATTCGAGGTGATCGGCGTATTGTCTAAGATTTACCCCATTGGATTCCATCGCCTCAAGAAACTCATCTGGCGTGATTACATCGACCAAATAGAGCAGCTCTTCTTCGGCTTTCATACCGCTTCCGAGAAAGCGACTCATGACTCGGCGGCGCTCATCTTCATTACGGAATAGCAGACAAATGTGCACCCCTTCGCAAATTTCATCGTGGTCAAATCCCAGAGAGACTCGTTTCCTAGCGCTACTCATTATCCCCTCCAAGACAAAATCGGTAATCACCAGCCACGACCCTGGAGACAACCGAACCACGAATGTTCGGTTGTTCCTAAATGACTCATTAGTGTCGCACGAGAGGTGCCAAACCATGAGCATGGGGTCGACTCACTGCCAGGATGCTAGGCTAATGCAGGCCCGAAGCAATATCACGTAGGCGTGAAGTTACCTTAGCATTACAAAAATATTACTCGGGGGCACCGCCCCTAATTTAGGATGCAAACCAGTAACCGTTATTTGGCAGTGCGTTGCAGAACAGGCGCGTTGCGAAAGACTGATATAGCTCAATCCGAAGATACACAATGGTGGTTCGGGAATTTCTCCGACAGAAGTGTGAAAACCATAGAGGCAAGACATGATGAACCAGCGTGAGATTACATTAGTGCAGGAAAGCTTCGAGAAGGTGGTGCCTCTGGGCGAAAAAGTAGCAGAAATATTCTATAGTGAGTTGTTCAACATTGATCCCTCGCTACGGCGTTTTTTCAAGGGGGATATGCGAGAGCAGGGGCGTAAGCTGCTGACCACCTTGGCCATGGTCGTGCGCGGACTAGATAAGCCCGAAACTATAGTACCTGCGGCTGAGAAGCTTGCTATCAAACACTTGGATTATGGGGTGACCTATGAACATTACACCCTTGTTGGTAACGCTTTGTTGCGGACATTGAAGAAGGGACTAGGGCCAGATTTCACGCCCGCGACTCGAAAGGCCTGGATCTCTGCCTATCAATTGCTAGCCGATGTAATGCGCGCTGCCGCATATAGCTAATGCCTTAGACCAGATAATGTCCGTTCCTGGTTACATTTTCGTATGTGGACCGTGACCAAACGGACGTCGCACCAAAACCGGTAGAGGCGAAATTGGGATTGAGCTACGAAACATCCAGGAACTTGCGAAGATCAGTTGAGAAATGGGGCCCTTTGTAGATAACTGTCGTATTCTTAAGATTGGAAAGTTCCCCAACATCTGTCTCTTTGGACGCAGAAAGAATTACGATCTTAGCATTGGCGGTTCCACGAAACTGTCTAAATGTTCCCGCCAATTCAACACCTGTCCCCCGATCATGTTGCATTCCCACTATTATCAGCCTCGGTTTCAGGATCAGCCCCCGATCAATAGCCATCAGGATTGTGTCTGAAATTGCGACCTTGTATCCTAATGATACAAGTTCTTGCCCAACAATTTTCCGCCATAGGTCTTTCGGCATAGCCAACATTGCATTTTCGACGGACTCTTTTACTTGACCACTATCCACTCTTTATTGGTCTGGAAGGGCGGCAAGACTTTTCCGTATCTCATCTTCATCCGGATCAATCTCGCGATCAAGAATCTGATAAATCGGGTCAATATATCGGTAGAAGATTTCTTTCTCTATCGTGTTCTGACTTCCGACAGTCTCAATGTAGTCTTCTAACGCGTGGGAAATGTGGGTGATTGATGGAAAGCCAAATGTGCCACCGAGCCCCTTGATGGAGTGTATCTCTCTCTGAATTTCCATGAGTACAGCATCGTAATTGGAACCTGTCGAACCGATGCGACCAACAGCATCCTGTATGGACTCAATCTTCTCCTTGCTATCCACAATGAAATCACCTCGCATTCCGGCGAGGAGGTCGTCCAAATTAAAACTCTCAGCCATGAGTTTGCCCTTGGTTGGCAAGCTCAGTTGATATCAGCTACTTTCGATACTTGAAGTCATCCACTTTCACACCAGCTACCGCTCTAAATCAACGGCATCAAAACTTTGCTGCAATGACGACCAGCAACAATTGGTATCATTTGAGACTGCATCACTACTGTCACAGAGGCGTGAAGTTACGCACCAGTTACAATTTGCGCAGTGATTCCTGTGAATAATCAGCGGCATCACCAACCTCCGCTTCTGGCTATTAGCGGAATTGAATAACACACGCCGAAAAGGTCTGCTCTGCGGAATTAAGCCGGCGTGGAATGGTAAGAAACAAAACGTCTGCTCATGGCCTATAGTCGTCATTCTGATCCATGGGTTTCATGTATGCTAATTGGATTTACTGCGCCACCAATCAACAGTTTCCTGCGCGGCAATTTCAATCTCGTGCATTAATATGGAAACGGCTTCAATATCCGAAGACTTCTCTTCAATCACCGTGGCCAATTCAGAGACCCTTATGGCAAACATCGAACCACAGGATCCTTTGATCGTATGAGCCGCCATTTGTACTTGTTCCGGGTCGGACGAATCTACGCCACCACGCAGCTCCCCCATTCGGGCCAACAAGGATGCCTGAGCCTTTTCCAGGAGGGCCGTTACAGTCTCGGAACCAATTTGCTGACGGAAGGCCTCGAGTTTGGCCTCGTCTCCTACTTCGTAAGCATTCGATTTCGAGTCCGTTGGCCCAATCGGCTCCACTGGACATTCCGCTGTCACCTCAATGTCAGCTGCAGAACGGGGTAACGATGCTTCGTCACGATGTACTTTGCGGCGGTCAATGAGTCTGTTGATAGCAAGCGTATCGGCGAGTTGCTGCTCAGTGAATGGTTTCGTGAGAACAGCGACCATGCCAGCTTCCCTAAACTGGGCGTGACGTTCCGCAAAGGCTTCGGCGGTCAATCCGACAATGGGGATGTTTTTGCCCACTTCCGTCGAACGAATTTCCCTTGTCGCGTCAATCCCATTCATTTCCGGCATATGAACATCCATAAGAATCAAATCAGCCCACCCTTCTTTGGCGGCCTCAACGGCGAGCCTGCCATTTTCCACATGCCTCACACGGTGTCCGAATTTCTGGAGGAATGCCTTGGCAATAGCGGCATTCACCTCGTTGTCCTCTGCGATAAGCACATTCATAGGTTCTGTCTTGCGTATAGCGACATCTGTTGCACGCAATTCAATAGCTTCTTTCTCATGCTCTGTGGCGTTATCGAAAGGTATGTAGACAAGGAATGTCGTGCCTCTACCAAGTTCACTGGTAGCCGCTACCGAGCCACTCATCAGTTCCGTCAGCTGCTTTACAATGGATAGACCCAGCCCCGTTCCACCATACTTCCGCGTGATTGTGTTATCCTCCTGCGTGAATGCATCGAATATCGCATCCACCCGATCCGGAGAAATTCCGACCCCTGTGTCTTCTACAGCAAAGTAGACAACCTGGTCTTTGGTATCAGCCAATAGCTGCCCGCCGCCGCTGAGTTGACCGACACTTTGTATGGTCAGAATAATGTGGCCCGTGTCTGTGAACTTAATTGCGTTGCTCAAGAGGTTCCAGAGAACCTGGCGCAGGCGCACTGGATCTCCTTTGGCCACATGATCTGAAGATATGTCACTGGATACATGCAACTTAAGCCCTTTTTCATCGGCCAAAGTCTGGAATGGCGAGGTGATAGTTGAGACTAATTCTGTCAGGGAGAACGCTCTTTTTTCAAGTTCCAAACTTCCCGCCTCAATCTTGCTCATATCAAGAACATCATTGATGATGGAGAGCAGCGTCTCGCCAGAAGAAAGAATTGTGTTAACTTTCTTCCGTTGGTCATCGTCGAGTTCAGTATCTTTCAACAACTGTGTCAGACCCAGCACACCATTCAATGGAGTTCTTATCTCGTGGCTCATGGTGGAAAGGAAGTTCGACTTGGCGAGATTGGCGGCTTCGGCACGATCACGAGCCTGACGAATTTCTGTAACGTCGCGTCCCACCGACTGTATCTCTGTTACATCACCCTGGTTGTCAAAATATGCATGGTTAACCCATTCGAATGTCCGGATTTCGCCGCTGCCACGGATGTTCTCGTTCTCGATCGATGATGAAGGACGGCCCAGGCTAAGATTGGAAAAGTACGCCTTCATTGTTTCGTGATTTTCCTTTGGAACATCATCAAAAATTGAGCCGCCAATCAGGTCCTCCGCATCTTTTCCAACAAATTCTGCGTACGCACTATTCACGAAGTTGAGACGGCCGTCTATTGTAAAGCGGCATATTAGGTCCGTCTGTAACTGGACAAGTAAACTGTGTCGCATCTCGCTTGCTTCAACCGCGTCCTGCGTTTCGATCTGTAGCTTGATAAGATGATGTATCCGACGATAGACGGAATAGGCGGTGCCCATTAGCACCAATAGTAAGGCTAGCTGCCCATAGGTTGATGCGGATCTCACCCTTTCCAGATCGCGTTGTCTCACAGGAAGAAGGCGGTCCTCTTCGGATTTCATGCGCCGAAGTACCCCGCGGATCTCATCCATGCGTTGCTTTCCTTGATTGGTATGGACCATAGCAATGGCCTCAGCCTCTCGCCCTGATCGTTTTAACGCGATGGTTCGATGTAGTTCATCGAGTTTGTCGGTGATTAACGGCTTCAGGTTACCTATCAGTCCTTGCTGAAAGGGGTTGTCACCTGTTAGCACCGTAATATGCTCGATGAGAGAACTGATCTGCGGAATAGAGTTTTCGAACGGTTCGAGATATTGCTGTTGCCCTGTGAGGATGTAACCGCGCTGGCCCGTTTCGGCATCAACTAGAGTCGCCAGAATACCATTGAGCCCAGCTTCGACCTGCAATGTATGTGTAATCCAGTCAGCCGCCGTATCCTTGGCAGAACTACTCCATAGTATTAGGAAATAGATGCTCGACAATAAGGCGACGGACAATAGTGAGCCCCAGGCCCCGACAGAATTAATCGAAGCCTTCTCTGGCGCGAGGGTTAATGTATTGTTTGGTCGATCAGTGTTATTGAGCTCGGCCATATCTCCATTCCAGCCTGTTGGTTTAGAGCGTAGATTGGAGTTCTGACAGGTTCCATCTGGAGGTCACTTTTTTTGTACTACCGATGCTCTGATGCCTATTGGTATTACTCACTTCTGCACTTGGGTTACCGAAGCTCCACTACATCTAGTTATTGCTCTTCGCATGGAAGACGTCCGTTCATGGTTACTAGCGGAAGCGATTAACACCCACCTCCCAACCCAAGAAAGAACGGGATCAAGAAGAGCCCGTTCTTTCTCCGGGAGGAGACCGTCTCTGGAGGTGCGCTGGGGGAGAGCGCCAAACTATGAAAGACCCTCAGTCGACACCCAAATTCTAGGGGAACAGATGCCCGAGCCGATTACACATATGCGTGAAGTTACGCCCCGGTTACAAAATGGATTGTGACACAAGGGAATAACCCAGTGGCATCCACCTGTCCGCCTATGATGCTCTGGGCAGTTCATACCCGAGGTATAGAGGTGCCAGAATGTTAAGCAGTACAGCGATTCTCGAATGTCCGGGAATGGCTAATAGAAAAATATTCCGAACTCACCAGAAATGCGTGCTTTCGGGCGTAAAGCGGACATAATCTGGACGTATCAGAAACGTCTACTTTTGATCCAGCGCGGACGTTCTACGTTGTTTCAGTGGATTGGTTGTCCAGATACAGTTTTTTCAACGGCCACCGCCAATTCCACCATTTTGAAGGGCTTGGCAAGCAACTCAATACCTAAGGCCTGAACAGTGCCATCATCAGCAATCTCGTCGGGATAACCCGAGATCAGGAGAACCTTGATATCCTTGTGATCCGTCTCAATTCGTTTGGCTAAATCAATCCCGCTCATGTTGTTTGGCATGATGACATCGCTGATCACGAGATCAATCTCACCTGACCGCTTGTCAAGAATGCCAAGAGCCGATGGTCCGTCTTTTGCCTCAATGATGGTGTAACCAAGACTGATCAGGGTTTCAGTAGCTGCCTGGCGAACATGATGGTCGTCCTCAACTAGCAGAATGGTCTTGCCCTCGAGTACGGTGGCATTGGGCAGGGCATCGTCATTCTTGTCCGTAAATACTTCTTCGGTGAGGGGTAGGTAAAGTGAGACCGTTGTTCCCTTCCCTTTGGTGCTTTCTATGCGCACATGTCCGTTTGACTGTTCAATGAAGCCGTAGACCATGCTCAGACCTAGTCCACTGCCTTGTCCAACCTCCTTGGTTGTAAAGAACGGCTCAAACACCCGATCAATTTCCTCAGGGTTAATGCCTGTCCCGGTATCGGTAACGGTGATCAACGCATGGGGTCCAGACACTGGATGTGGGTCCGGGATTAGATCACCATTCAGATTTATACGTGCCGTCCGAATTGCCAGTGTTCCACCACTCGGCATGGCATCGCGGGCGTTGAGGGCTAGATTGATCAATGCGTTGCCAAGTATGGCCGCGTCAATGTTGACCGGAAGTTCATGCTCGGTGTATTCCGTGTTGATATGAATGTCCTCACCAAGAGTTCGTTCCAGTAGCGTAAGTGTGTTTGTGATCAAGTCGTTGGTGTTTGCGATTCTTGGTGACAGGGTTTGTTGACGTGAGAACGAGAGGAGTTGCTGAGTCAGATTCGCGCCCCTGTCAACGGCACTCAAGGCTTCATTGATGTTATCGTGTGCTGAAGAGTCTGGCTCCACCTTTTGCTGTGCTAATTCAAGGTTGCCCAGGATCACCGCCATGAGGTTGTTGAAGTCGTGGGCAACGCCGCCTGTCAATTGACCTACGGCTTCCATCTTACGGGACTGTCGAAGCTGGTCCTCAAGGTGTATGAGATTGGTGATGTCCTGACTAGTGCCCGTTGCAATGACTGCTCGCCCTTTCTTATCTAACCTCGCCGCCCTGATTTCGCGCACATGTCGAATCTCGCCGTCAGGTCTTACAATCCGACACTGATACTCGTACCCAACGCCTCGACTAGCCGCATCTGCAATAACATGCTGAACTCGGTCAAAATCTTTCGGATGGATAAAACGACCATCCCACTTTCCGGTATAGTCCATGATGCCAGCAACAGTCGTGCCGTAAATTCGGGCAACCTCTTCCGAAACGGACAGATACGACTCTTTTTCATCGTTCCAGACCCAATGTCCGATCGAAGCCATTTCTTGTGCCTGAAGCAATCTTGCTTCACTAAAGCGGAGATCCTCTTGCGTTCGTTCAAGAGTGTTCTTTGTAGCCAGGACTTCCATCTCCGCGTTCTTTTGCTCCGTGATGTCCTGGATCGTGCCCGTTGAAAGTGATTTGTCGGCCCTGCTATTTACAAGCCCCCCGCTTGTTTCACGTACCTGCCGGACCACTCCATCTGGTCTAACAATACGATAATCAATCTGATATCCAGCACTGCGATCGATTGCCTCGTTGATTTTGTCATTAAGCATGCTGAGGTCACCCGGGTGAACAAAACGACGGTCTAACTCACCTGGCTTGTTATTGACGAAGTCGAAAACACTGACACCGTGTATTCGGGCCAGCTCTTCAGAGGCGGAGGTGTACTTTTTGGCGAGTCCATCCCAAACCCAATGTCCAATCGAAGCCAACTTTTGGGCTTCAATTAGCCGGGATTCGCTGTCTCTAAGGGCAGTCTCTGTTTCAACGCTATCGGTTATGTCTTGTGTACAGCCGCGGCTTCTAAGAAACACGCCGTCGGAACTGTAGTATGGTTGAACAATTTCTCGAATAGTTCGTACAACACCATCCTTCCTGACAATTCTATAGGTGACTTGCCAAGCTTCTTTGCTTCTCGCGCCTTTCATGACCTCCCGTTTAAGATGCTCTTGATCATCGGGATGTACGCAAAATAAATAGCCTTTGGTATTATCGGAAAGAGTTTGGAACTGATTAACGTCATAGCCGAATAGGTCAGTATATTGAGGAGAAACAAAATCATACTTGAGATTGACCTCGTCCCAACCCCAAGTCCCCATACGGGCCAACTTCAAGAATTGTTCAATCTGGACATCCCGCTCCCTCACCGTCTCTTCGGCCGCAGCCTGTTCCTGTCTTCTGTTGGCCCGTTTTAGGAGTTGCACAATTATACTTGGAATGAGTTCCAGGTATACTTTTTCATCATCTCTCACCACATAGCTGGCGATACCAAGTGTCATAGCCTCAACAGCAAGGGTAATACCCCCGAAAAAGAGTGGTCTTCATGGGTAGAATTTTCTCGTAATGTTTACGCAGGAGATTCAGATGAAG
>JAODAI010470287.1:0-14360 GCA_027575025.1 Scotoplanes globosa | reverse complement strand
CAGCAGCGCTGGGATTCGAACCGGCGACCTCACAGTCACGAGCCCGTTGCCCTAACCACTGGGCTATCTCGACATCTAGGCTTTGACCTAGGCACTCTGTACACCTATATAGGAAATAACCCATGCATAATATTTATTCCTTAATAGGATAGTGATAGATGCATTATCAATATAAATTATATAATTAATATATCAGTTAACAAGACAGTTCTATGTGAATACATGAATACAATGACTATGTATGTCAATATATTGTGCAGAAAGTTGTCACACACTTTCTCTTTATATAATTTTATGACTTCTAATGATTTTCTCCTCAATATATCCATTACTATAAACGTCATTTACAACAAACGTAATGCATGTAAAAGATTTAAGTACTTTCCAGATTAGTAATTCAAGGATTCTACTTGAGAAGTGTCATATTTAACAGCTTTGTCTTTTACTTAGAAATGGATCAAGTATATTGTAACAGGTGAACATTAAAATAAAAATCCAATAACAATTAAAAGCCTGAAAAATAAAGTGAGAAAACTGTATGACTTGTCAGGTTTTCCATAACTCATTCAAACCAATAAGGTAATATATAGAACCACCCAAAAATTTCCAGAAATAGTAATCATAACTCCTAATTTGAATCCTGATCTTATGATCACGAGTCCTATCCACTAAGATATAGCTGTTATTTATTTAGACAGTTTAATAAAGTAATATAAGTGCATAGCCCACAATGCCTACGTTAATAGCAGTAGGCTACTGATAATATTAATCTATCACATAAAATAAACGTTAAGATTGATTGATTGATTGTGTTTAGCAACCCATTTATAACTCTACACCTTACTAGCGCCATCCTCAGATTAATGTCCTAGCCGAGGATCACTGGATTGTTGATCATTCTCAAGCGAGAAGGTATGGTCTAGAACCCACACAGACACGGAACCACTACTATATCTTCTGACTTGCAGGATGCTCTGTAATTGTGCCAAGCAAGTAGTTATCGTGTCGGAGCAACTACCCCCTGGACAACTACCCCCCTGGACAACTACCAAACCGTACAACTACCAAACCGTACAACTACCAAACAAGACAACTACCCACCAGAAAATGTACCCCTTTTCTGGTTAGGGTTAGTATCCGGGGGTAATTGTCCAGGAGATAATTGTCCAGGAGATAATTGCCCTAGCACCAGACGGTATAGGTACATATCGTTAATGTTCTAGAAAAACCATGTATGTGAAAAAACTTCACTTTGCACTAGGACCATAAAACTTCATATTTTGTTATTACTAACATCACTGTAATGAGAAAATATCATTTTAATGAAGAAACGATGACGAATCTGTTCGAATAAGGCAAATTAAGGTTATTAATTGCTTTATTATATACATAATGTATACAAAATGACCATACAAGGGATTAAAACCATGTATGTGCAAATATATTCCCATATGTGGCTTTGCCAGAAATATTTGCATGTTATTTGTGTATGCAATTCATACATTTCATTTAAAAACCTAGTATGTAGTAGTTTTGAGCAAAAAATTGTCGCAAATACCTCGATCTTGCAGGTATATTTGCAAATTATACTACTTTCTGATTGGTTAATCGATTAAAAATTCATAAGGTGCGCGACGTCATTGTGGCAGTGGTAAGGCCATAAAATGATTTTCGAGAAAATGTTACATACATAGTTTCGCTAGAACAGCGACGATAGTACTCAAAACATGCTGTGATTTATAACAGTGTATCCTATAAATAATTATAAAATATAAATAATTATACACATTTTTTAAACTTGCCTATTTTGGAGCAAAGTGTAGCAATATGATTGTAAACTGTTGCTCCAATTGCTGAGATATCGTTTCCCTACCATACAAGGCATGGAGGACTGATCAACTAATCCTAGGGGATCAATACCACTAGTCTAATTGGTCAAATGCTCCGAGGATAGTACATCAAATTATTGGAATTAATGCAGCATAAGAACTATTCACAATTTAACCACACAAGCATGTTTCGCGAGAACAGTACTACTATTACTACGCTAGTATAGTGCACATTAGTACATTTATACAATATATGTTATATTTAATAAATCAGTGAATAAGTCACAGTACTGACCGTAGTGCAGTATGAGCCAACAATGTCCGATATATTCATGAAGTATGAACCATAAATGTATGAATAAAACATTAAAAACATGGTACATTAATGTTACATGGAAGACAATTGCATAATAAAAATACATGTATTCATGTCAATCTAAAAATGTAAAATTATGATTGTGACAAAATTCTTTCCAATTTTTTTAACAAAATCAACACGCATTATTATATAAAAAACATGAGATAAAAATGGCTACTGTAGGCCTATGATCATGATAAAATGCCATTAAAAGGCATTATGTTGGTGAAGGTTTGACTACATTTGGCATTTTTCTATATACTGCAGCATTGACTAAAATCATACAACTTGTTGGATGTCCACCACGAGTATTACAAATAATATATTGATCTTGTATATACCAAGAAACATGCAAAGTGCATGGTGATTTGTCTTAATTTGGGGCTTTGTCTGTTCCTTGTAAAATAGCCACTAATCAGCATATTATGAATGAAGCCCCGGCCACTCATTAATATACAAGACTCCGAGATATCATTATTAAAATCAGTAGAATTCCCAACAGATCGGTACAGCAGTCATGTACCAGATATCACCGGAACTTAATCCGAATTACGGTTAATATTGAGATATTGTGTTCACGAGCCTAGATTTTTACAATGAGCACCACCCACTAATTAATATGCATGGGACTGGCTCCGAAAACAGATAAGTTTTTTCCCTGGGTTATAATTATCATTTTGTCCAAATCTCAACCAAAAATTGCGAAGAGCCCCGGTCGGACTTCCTAACCGACCCACAAAGCATCCCTGTACCAAATATCAACTCAATCCGAATTGGTATCGAGATATCATGTTCACGAGCCAAGATTTTAGCAATAAGCACCGCCGATTAATTAATGTGTATGTGATCGCCGCCGAAAACATAAGCTTCTTCCCTGAGCTAGAAAGTATAATTTTGTCCAAATCGCAATAAAATGATAATATGCAAACTACATGTTGGTTCTTGTCTTAATTCAAGCCAAGCTTCACTGTATACCATATCAAACCTAGTGGGCTATCTGACCATAGGAATAATTATAGTTGATATATCCACGAATGATCGGAGGCACCATGTAGTTTCTAAAATACTAAATAAACAAAAAACATATGGATCCTAGTTGAGAAACTATAAGCAAATCTTGGTTCCAAGTTGTTAATATTCATGAGTCATTTAAATTTGTGTATTCGTAACACTAAATTATTCATTGGAACAGTTCTGTATTCCTCTGAAGTACTCCACCGCAGTATAGGACGGTATAGCATATACATATATTGTACACACATGTAGTATGTATACATTGTGTAGTTTATATTTATAATACAACTTTGGATTTGGCTCTCTCATCATTGTAACCTGTTGTATGACCATGCAGTGACACCATTGACAATACCACATAAGGTGGCCTTCTCATCATTGTAACCTGTTGTATGACCATGCAGTGACACCATTGACAATACCACATAAGGTGGCCCATGGGTAATTCATAAGTCAATTGATACCAATAAAACAGCATTAAACAATTAGACAAATGGTGAACATGGTGTGTGTATATTGGACCTTCCTGATAACAACTCCCTGGAGGTAGACCTGCTATCTCAGAGGAAATAATAAGTATGTAATCCTTGCACAAATACTGAGATTTGGGGGTCCATTAGACCTATTTAATATAATTGGGTAACCTTAATTGATTGACTTTGCAAGATTAGAGGGCATTCAGATGAAATACAGCTTTCTATTTCTGAATATTTATTGAGGCAATGGTCCTCGCAATACCCTATAATTTCAAAACAGGAAACCCAATTCAAGTCAAGATTGGTTCTCCCCACAGAAGAGATATTTAAGTATTTTCATGCACATATTATAAAGTAAACCTATTTGCATAATTTGACCAAATATCCTATTTATCATGTTGACCAAGAATATGCCATCCGAATTACGGTTATTGAGATATTGTGTTCACGAGCCTAGATTTTTTCAATAAGCACCGCCCACTAATTAATATGCATGGGATTGTCACCGAAAACAGATAAGTTTCTTCCCTGGGTTATAATTATAATTTTGTTGAAATCTGTTTTTTTTTGTAAGGACTGCGAAAATACATTGTAAAATAGCATAGCCTCCAGCCTATCAATATTTTGCAAATAAAGCCCTGCCCACTCATTAATATGTGAGGTATCATCGTCAAAATCAATAGGCTTCCTAACCGACCCGCAGGCCATGCATGTACCAAATATCAACTTAATCCGACCTACAGTTATTGAGATACCGTATTAACGAGCCATTTCTCGAGATTTCCGCAATAAGCCCCGCCCACTTATTAATATGGGAGGTATCATCGTCAAAATTAATAGGCTTCCTAACCTACCCGCAGGCCATCCAGGTACCAAATATCAACTTTAATCCGACTTACTATTATTGAGATACCATGTTCACGAGCCATTTCTTAACGATTTTCGCAATATTTACGGATAAAGCCCCGCCCACTCATTAATATGCGAGGTATCATTGTCCAATTCAATAGGCACAAAATGTAATATATACATGACAATATGACAAATAAGGGAGGTTAAATCTTTGCCAAAATATTTATAACTTGAAACGTGGCATATATAACAAATCATAATGAAATAACTGGCACAGTTTTGTGGATTAAATAGACTGTAAGCAGGTGTTTTATTATAATATGCTGCTTTGCAGTTAATGAGGGCACATTACTTCACCGAAGTAATGCACATTAATATATCATAATATAATGAAGTTGTATAACGGCTGCCACTCCCCTTGGGCTTAGATGTTGTCCTACTAATGCAAGAACTTTATAAGTGTGACGTAGCACTTTATGACCGGATACCCTTCCTGACATCAATCAATGGCCCCTGACGGGGCTCAAACTCTCAACCCTAGGATCGTGAATCCAGAGCAATCCACTAGACCACGGTGGCTACTATAAGAATAATATTTGTAAACAAACTCAAAGCGCTGACATGACATGTACATTATTACCCCTGGTCATCAATAATACTTGTCTATCTATACATGCGTAGACACTGATGGCCGCAGCTTAAACAGCGCCAGGTTGACATAGTATATCTCTCAGGTACCCAATTAAACACCTGGGTGATGAGAACCAAGTAAGATAAAATTGCCAAAGTACACACGCCAAGATAACCAGCATCAGCGATGGGCGAACCAGCGATCTCAAGATTACGAGCGAGCCCTTTGTCCTAACCACTAGCCTATCTCACCATTTATATATGATTAGTACCTTACAGAGATCTCAGAGAGCTAATACCAACTAACTATCAAACTTCATCAACAGCATGTGATACAATAAATGAATCATCTTGAAACAGTTCCAACAAATGATAGAAACAGCTAAGAATAGTTCATAAGTTGAAAGTTTCAACGTTCTACTCAACAAGATGAAGCCAAATTTAATACAACGTTCAATGTTTCAAGCCATGCACTATTTTAACTTATTACGACACAAACTCATTGATTAAATATACAACACCTAAAAGTTCAATGGGAAATATGGTAAAAATTCACCATCCAATGTTGGCTAGGCCTAACTCGACATACTTTTTGGCAAAGTATAAATTGGCTATTTTTCACGTGTGACAAGTCATGATCATTGTAAAAATATACAATTACATTTTGTTTTATATTCCACCACTTATCGTCCGAAGGCTATCTATACTTCCAATATAAATCATGTCACATTTGTCCGGTTTTGTTGAAATGCTTAAAGACAAACAAACAAATAATCAGACTTTATTGAAAAGCATTGATGCACAATTCACAGGAATAAGTTTACAATATTACATACTATAATTCTTGTATAGTTTGGTATTTTTGTAGTAACCCTCAAACTGCAATGAACTCTCAAACTGAAATGAAGAATGCTTGATAATTTAGGTTTCTGCCTATATAAGGGTAGTTGTTCACCTACATTCTGATGAGCGTGTAATTTTAAGTGTAGTCCCGTCACCCGAGACGATCAGATTTGTGGAAAGACTATCAAAATTTGGTAAAATAGAGACACTGGGTTGTCCTTCAGACTACCAAAATTTCAGGAAATGTTTCTCTGACAATGTTACTTTAGGCCCATAAGGAAAATAGTTCATATCTCTGCATTGTTTACCTGCCTCTCATGTGTTGTGCATATTGTTTAGTGTTGCCAATATGGTGGTGGTATAGGAATGTCTACTTTAATGTAAATTTGCTCATGAAGGACAATCAAAAGCACCGAAGGACTACCCAATTTAGGATGTTGGTAGTCCTGCGGACTACCTCATAAAATCCCCTAAAATTACACACTGCTACATCATAGGTATGTATGGTACACTGCAAGCTGCACCAACTGGATGAATTTATATCAACTGTACCAGCGATCTCAACTATGTGAGAATTGAAATGAGGCCGTTACCATCATCAGAATTGCACTTTTATCACTTTTGGTATATTATCTACAATAATTGTTTGTTAGCTGTATGTAGCCACATACAAATATCACATTTGTTAACAATGAATCAACACAAATATTTCCAGTTGAAAATATCATTTATTATTAAAAAATAAAACTTTACATATGAATACGATTTTGAATTGAAATGATTAGACGGTACAAAATTTTAAAAATCCCGAAAAATGTTGGTGATGTGACCTTAATTTGAAGCAAGTACTATTTGGTGGGACAGATATTTTTAAGTGCCGCAATGTGATATAAATATAAAATAATATAATTACGATTAAATAGTTGTATGACCCGGCAAATGACCTGTCACTCCACCATCCTCTATACCTCCCCTTCTATTATAAATAATGTCTATAATACACAATTCCAATTCATCAAGAATTGGCACAGTACTCGTCCTCTCACAGCTGTAGTATATGTAGGGCCTGTAGTTTCCATAGCAATTTGAGGTCTAGCAATAATAATCCTCTAATAACAGATGTCGCTGTCATTTTTGTTGGGCTTGGAGTTTTGTAACTTGACTTATCAAGACTGTTACTCAGTTTTTGTCGTAACTTGTGGCGTTTGGAGTGACTCATCCTCTAATAGCAGTAGCTGTAATTTTTTGAAGCTTTTTGCTATAACTTAACTTATCAAGACTTGTCAGTACTTATCCTCTCGCAGAGCTGTGTCTGTCGTTTATGTTGGGTTTGGAGTATCTACAGCTGTGTCTGTAGTTTACATTGGGTCTGGAGTTTCTATAGCAAGTGGGTCTCACAGTTCTGTCAGTAGTTTATGTCATAATTTGGTGTTTTCATCATCCTCTCTAGTAAGCTATGTTTGAACAGTTTCCATCAGACCTTTCTGTCAGAACTTGAGGTGTTGCAGTGCTCACACTCACAGCTCTGTTTGTAGTTACTGTCGTAATATCAGGCGTTTTGTTATCCGCTCAAAGCTATGTCTGAACAGTTTCCACCGGACCTGGACTTTCTGTCAGAACTTGAGGTGTTGCAGTGCTCACACTCACAGCTGTGTTTGTAGTTACTGTCGTAATATCAGGCGTTTGTCATCCGCTCAAAGCTATGTCTGAACAGTTTCCACCGGACCTGGACTGTCTGTCAGAGAACTTGAGGTGTTGCAGTGCTCACACTCACAGCTCTGTTTGTAGTTACTGTCGTAATATCAGGCTTTCTTCATCCGCTCAAAGCTATGTCTGAACAGTTTACACCGGACCTGGACTGTCTGTCAGAACTTAAGTTGTTGCAGTGCTCACACTCACAGTTAATACTGTCATAGTATCATTATTTCTTCAAGACATGTCTGCAAACAGTTTCCATCAGATCTGGACTTTCTGTCAGAATTTGAGGTGTTGCAGTAACAATGCTCGCCCAGTTGTATCTGTGGTGTCTGTCCGGCTTCGAGTTCCGTTGTAACTTGACTTATCAAGTATTGGTGGCAGCGCCCTCTCACAGTTGTGCCTGGAGTTTCTGTCCGGCTTCAAGTTCCGTTGTAACTTGACTTATCAAGTATTGGCGACACGCACCCTTTCACAGTTGTATCTGTGGTGTCTGTCCGGCTTCAAGTTCCGTTGTAACTTGACCTATCAAGAATTGGTGGCACCACCCTCTGACAGTTGTATCTGTGGTGTCTGTCCGGCTTCAAGTTCCGTTGTAACTTGACCTACTATCAAGTATTGGCGGCAGCACCCTCTCACAGTTGTGTCTGTAATTTCTGTCTGGCCTGAAGTTTTTGTCGTAATTTGAGATGTTCATCCATCTCCCGATAGAGGCACTGTCGGTAGAACTCATATGACATGACCACCTTCTCTAAGTCCTGTTTATACAGTCTTGTTAACATGGCCTGATAGGCGTCAAGCTCCTGCGGCTTGAATAAATCCCACTTCAGTTTATGGTCGTGCTCTGAATTTGCATAGTAGTATACTTCTAGCCACCTCGGAATCTCTGTAATAAGTAGGAAAACAAGAAGAAGTAGGAAAACAAGAAGAAGTCTTTATGATAACAACAATACATCAGTAATAATGTGTCGTCTATATATATAGAATACATATTTCTGGAGACAGCATGCTTACTACAACTGGTCATTAATTACCTTATTTGACCAGGCTCCAAGTTTGATAGTACTGATTATCCACCAAAGAGGCAGTAATGAGTATTGTATCAATTGAAGTCTTTGGTGTGACTCTGCAACAATTACACACAGTAAAGACCATTCCTCCACCATTGAGTAAATCAGTACAAACTTAGCACACCATTGAGCAAACCAGTACAAACTTAGCACACCATTGAGCAAACCAGTACAAACTTAGCACACCATTGAGTAAATCAGTACAAACTTAGCACACCATTGAGCAAACCAGTACAAACTTCTCACATCATTGATCAAACCAGTACAAACTTAGCACATCATTGAGCAAAGCAGTACAAACTTAGCACACCATTGAGCAAACCAGTACAAACTTAGCACACCATTGAGCAAAACAGTACAAACTTAGCACACCATTGAGCAAACCAGTACAAACTTAGCACATCATTGAGCAAACCAGTACAAACTTAGTACATAATTGAGAAAACCAGTACAAACTTAGTACATAATTGAGAAAACCAGTACAAACTTCTCACATCATTGAGCAAACCAGTATAAACTTAGCACATCATTGAGCAAACCAGTACAAACTTAGCACATCATTGAGAAAACCAGTACAAACTTCTCACATCATTGAGCAAACCAGTATAAACTTAGCACATTATTGAGCAAACCAGTACAAAATTAGCACATCATTGAGCAAATCAGTACAAACTTAGCACACCATTGAGCAAAACAGTACAAACTTAGCACATCATTGAGCAAATCAGTACACACTTAGCACATCATTGATCAAACCAGTACAAACTTAGTACATCATTGATCAAACCAGTACAAACTTAGCACATCATTGAGCAAATCAGTACAAACTTAGCACATCATTGAGCAAACCAGTACAAACTCAGCACATCATTCAGCAAGCTAGTACAAACTTAGCACATCATTGAACAAACCAGTACAAACTCCCTACTCTTTGCGAAAAGATGGCCAGACTAGCGAGACAGGTAGTTCTGCCACGGGACCGCCATTTAACAGCCTCATCTAATGGACACCCCTCACCAGCTTTAGCCTATGAACCAAAATAATTATAGCGGTGTGGCCAATGCCATACAGACAGCTACTGGGAGCCACTGGTGAGAGTTGAGTGATTGTGTGGGAGGACCAGTTGGTAATCCATCCGACAAGAGAGATAATTTCCTAACGGTACATCAACACCAAGGTTATAGTACAAGATGGGTTAATTATAATTAAAGTGGATGCGGTTAACTATTAGTCAGATACTACATCTCATGCACAACCCTATAATGATGTGTTGCTAAAATATCTAACTATTTATCTATTCATATTACCGTGACTGTTATAACCTCTACATGACAATATGTGACATACCACGACATAATGGGTATTACATCAGCAATTTTTATTTTGAGATATAATTGCAAATTATTTTGATAAAATTTATTATGTCATTTTAGTAAAAATATTATTTTTCATATTTAACCATTTTTAACTGGTTTACATCCCAATGCCTAAGTTTTGCTAAAAATGGCAGAAATTTGGGAAAATTGTAACTTTTGTGAAAAATCAGAAAAGAGAAAGCGCTGTTCAAAATATCACATTAATGTGCATAAATATGTTACATAGAAAACGTGAATTTTGTCAATGGTAATTCCAAAATATATATTGTTATGGAAGTTGAAAATGAATGACCAAACTCATTTAAGAATGTTAAACCATTTGGACCACATTATTAATGTAACTTTGAACCATAAACTTTAACACGTGATTCTAATCATTGTCATTTAAATTTTGCCTGAAAATTGACACTTCTAAATGTCATAATTTTATGATTGTGTTATCAAAAAAAGCTTATGAACCCCTCTTTAATATCCCAATAAAATCACAATATTGTCAGTAGCCGACATAACCGAATTGCCATGGTGAGTCACATATACACATCAACACCATTTAATTCAGTACTAAGATAAACAGTTGTCATTAAGTAACTTCACACTTGGTTGTTAAAATGTAACACTGAGTCACCGACATCTACAACAAGGAACTAAGTAGTTGCAGAATGCGCACAGTTTATTCAAATATGATAGTTTCTCAATACAATTTGTAATGTACATGCATATTTCATAGAAAACAATGGAATTTACTTTGGTGACACCTTTGTCTCCTGACGTATTTACCTCCCTATATTATCGCACCCTGATACATTCTCCCCTGTATACATAACTGCTTCCCTTAATAATGTTAATGATCCACCTGGTTAGCTATGTAGAAAATGGTATTACACCATTGAACTAGTAACTTTCTGAGTGTAAACTTACTGTATGTACGCAGTCCTTCCTCATAATAGTTTAAAAATTATAATCCGGCCTCACCCCATACCAGGGCATAGCGGGGGAGTTTGCAACCGTTTTAGCGGGGATATTCACACTATTGTTTCCCGCTATAGCAGGGACGTTATACTAGTTTATACGGGGATGTTCGCAGTAAAATTTGAGCCGTGATTGTGACTTGCCGCCACATGTAACAGCAATATAGCACTTGGGGATTTAGTGGGGATTTTGGTTTTTACGGCCCCGCTATCGGGAATTTAGCGTGGATGTTCAGCAAAATAATGCCACGCCCTTCCGGGAATTCACGAATGTAGCAGGGGGAGAAACACACATGTTACAATTGTGAAAATAACATCCCTGTTATAGTCCCCGCTATGCCCGGGTATGGTTGGTGGGTCGTGGACTATAATTGACAAGTGCATTGTATAGTGTATTGATAACTCTTTATGAAATTGATCAATATTATAGTACATTGAAGATATGTAAAATAGGCCTAGATAATATTAACATACAAACAGTTTTAAACGGTCACTATTTTCAGTATTTTGCCTAAGTTTCAGTAAATGAGGATGTTATATATATATACTTTTTTGAATTTTGTTTGGGTTGTTGATGTACAAATTATTAACATTTTGTTGTCTTTGAAATTATTGGACTATTTATGAATGGGTATAATACACAGATGGTCAGGTATCTATTGCCGAATGGAGACCAGTTTGACGCCATAATAGTAGCTGAATCTACTATGATGATATCATGCCAGTCTCCATTCGGCAATACCAATCCTCCCACCTTATTATCCCCTAATTCATAACTACAGTGTTCTATACTTACCGGTGTATAAATGAGGGTTAGGAGGTACCCATTGTCCCTGTGATGTACCGGGTACCTGTTGACTCTGCTGTTGACCCATTCCACGGGGTGTTCTGTTGGGTACTGCTAGTTGTCCCGATGGTGCTGGGTCATATTGTGGATTACTGGGAGCGTTTGGATGGCCGTATTGAGCTGTCTTTGTAATGTGACTGGATGGTGAAATCAGGACAAAGAAAGGGGACATAAGATAACTGAGTCATTGATCACAGGATTGGTGGAATGAAGACAAAGAACAAAGTAAATTAAGATGAGAGATTAAGATGAGAGATTAATTGACTGACTATTTGTAATACTTTGTTTTAATAGCATCGTCTGCTGTCGTTGTTTCAATTGATTGATCGACTGTGTTTAACGGCTCAATTGTAACGGTCCGATTTGATACCGCCGTCCTCAGAATTTTTGTGATTGTTGACCTTGAACATCAAGCATGAAATGAAGGCAACATGTACTATTTTAAAGTCTTTGGTATGACCCGACCTCCAGTGGTCCTCGAACCCACACAGACGCGTAACCAAGTTGTTGATCATCCTCCAAATCTTGAGTTTGTACATCAAGCAAGATGGTAACATAGTTTTGATAACATTACAATCTCACCCCCGATCTGAACACTTAATCTCAATTGGAAAAAGAGATGCTCCACCAATGAAGATATGTTGTCTATAAATTATATAATCACTAAATATTTAAATAACTATTACTTTATTGCCATACAAGTTTAGCTATTAGTAATAATCACTGGGGTAAAGATGTTGTCGCTCCTAAATTGAATATTAACCACTACAGCTGCAAGGTAAATTCACCAAATAACTGTTCAAAGTAGGCACAGCTGTGTACATTCTTAAGATAGACGGATTGCGATGGCTGCCTATAGAAATTCTAAAAGGTACAAAGACTTTAATAACTATAGTACAATTTCTGATCATAGAAAAATTCCTAGGATACTTTGGGGAATTAAGGCGACAATAAATTCCAACATATGTTTACCAATTGTGTGAGAAGGGTGATTAGAAATACTCAATGTATTTAAGTTGCAGCCATTAGATATTATTCATTCTTTACCGCCTCCATATGTGAAGTAAACATTTGATGCTAAAATATCATTATATAAATTTATCTATGGATAGTCAATTAACAAAGTCATTAGTCATGGATATTCAAAATATTTTATGTCGCTTTAACCCTTGTCAGCATCTTCGGCATGATAAGCCGAAAACATCATGTGTTTTAAAAAAATGCATATCTGCCATTTCTCTGCCTAAAACCTTCATTTAACTTTTAAAATGTAGAAAACATATATGGCTAAATACAAATAGCTACAAAAAATTGAAACTATAATGTTTTTTAATAAGGGGGAGGTGGAAGTATGTTTACCATTGAAAAACATGAAAATCACAAAAACGTAATCCAAATAAAATGTATAAAAAATAACCAGAAACTACGATCTTTCAATTGGAATTATACCTTTGGTCCGGAAAGACCTAAAATCACTGATAAACTAGCAAATAATAAGTCAAGAACCTTTTACAGCTGCGTCTTCTTATTTCTTTATTTCAAAAGATACTAAAATTATTGATTAACTTTTAATTGAAACTATTAGCATACCGCCATCCAGTCAATTAGAAATCAAACATCTTGAATTTTGAAGTTGCATGCCCTAACACAGTAATATGCTTAGCTTACACACTGCAGCATTATACATAATACACATCATAGTGGTTATCAACGGATAACCATTACTGAGGCATAACTCTACTAACTCGTTTGCCTCCCTGAACTCTCTCTCTCTACCTCATGAATCCCTAACAAGTGGTAAGGAAGAAAATACTAACTGACCTCTATCCGTAGCCATGACCCTCCAATCTCCATCACCTCTAGCCATCCTAAATCCCTCTCAATACAGTTCTTCCATCTCAAACGAGGTCTCCCCCTACCTCTTCTACCAACCTCCATATATGACATCGCCATTTTAGGAAGTTGCCCTTCATCCATACGTTCTACATGCCCAGCCCACCCAATGCGCCCCCTTATCACCCTCTCTGTAAGACTCCTATCTATCCCAATCTCCTCCCGAATATCCTCCAAATCTTCTTCTATCCACGTGCTTAACTCCCGCAATTTTTCTCATCCAATTAATTTTGCATACTTGGAGTCGCTGTTGTTGAGCCCCTGACAGGGCCACTGTCTCAAGCCAGTAAATACATGCCGTGATAACACATGTACCCAATACCTTCTCTTTTAATTTCTTAGAAATATATCTAGCTGACATAACCCCCTCTATATTTCTCCAGGCCAGAGTCCCGACTGGATCCTATTACGCACCTCCCCATCAGATCGCCCATCCACAGAAATCATTCTCTACAGATACTCAAAACTATCCCTCTGCTTAATACCTTTGCCTGCAAAGGAAATCTTAT
>JAODAI010470176.1:0-14360 GCA_027575025.1 Scotoplanes globosa | reverse complement strand
TTAATAATCTAACGTGTTTATAGCGAGTATTTACTAGGTTGTTTACCTAGTTTTTGATATCCGTTCGCGTGAAATATTTTATATTTCACCTACGGGTATTTAGGCGCGGTTTGTTCTAATCTCGTGACTTAGGTCACAGGCTTTTGTTCTAGCGTTTTTAATTGTACCCCCTTTAAGGGATTTGCTACATATTATTAATTCTTTCGGCCCCGTGTTAGTTCGTACTTTTTCCCGTTAGCGGGAATTTTGGTACGGCTATTTGCCTTTATCCCGATTCTCCCACCTCCTTTTCCAGATGGCTTCCCCCAACGAGTTTGGCTCGGTCCAGTGACAGGGCCCCTGTAAGCAGTTTATAAGCATTAGACATCGAGCGTGGGATTCCCACGCCCTTTATCCGTCTTGTAGGCCATGTAACCGCCGTAAGGCTTGTCCGGTTTGCGCGGATTTCACACCGGGAAACTGGGAGGCCCTGAGCGCGTGGCGCAAGACCCGGGAGGACAAGAAAGCCGCTAAGGCGGCCGGTACTGTTAAGCCCAGTGACGCAAGGGTTGGCTCCTCTAATGGTAGCGGGGGGAAGTTTGGGAAGGAGAAGAGCAGCACAGAGCAGCACAGAGCAGCACAGAGCAGAACAGAGCACCACAGAGCAGCACAGAGCACCACAGAGCACCACATAGCACCACAGAGCACCACATAGCACCACAGAGAACCATATAGCACCATAGAGCACCACATAGTACCACATAGTACCACAGAGCACCACAGAGCACCACAGAGCATCACAGAGCACCACAGAGCACCACAGAGCACCACAGAGCACCACATAGTACCACAGAGCACCACAGAGCACCACAGAGCACCACATAGCACCACCGAGCACCACATAGCATCACAGAGCACCACAGAGCACCACAGAGAAGCACAGAGAAGCACAGAGCTGCACAGAGCAGCACAGATCAGCACATAGCAGCACATATCACCACATAGCAGCACAGAGCAGCACAGAGCAGCACAAAGCACCACATAGCACCACAGAGCACCACATAGCACCACAGAGGACCACAGAGCACCACAGAGGACAACAGAGCAACACATAGCAGCACATAGCAGCACATAGCAGCACAGAGCAGCACATAGCAGCACAGAGCAGCACAGAGCAGCACATAGTATCACAGAGCAGCACATAGTAGCACAGAGCAGCACAGAGCAGCACAGAGCAGCACAGAGCAGCACAGAGTAATACAGAGCAGCACATAGCATCACAGAGCACCACATAGCACCACAGAGCACCACAGAGCATCACAGAGCAGCACAGAGCACTACAGAGCACAACAGAGCACCACAAAGCACCACAGAGCACCACATAGCAGCACATAGCAGCACATAGCAGTACAGAGCAGCACAGAGCAGGACATAGCAGCACATAGCACCACATAGCACCACAGAGCACCACATAGCACCACAGAGCACCACAGAGCACCACAGAGCAGCACAGAGCACCACAGAGCACACCACAGAGCACCACAGAGCACCACAGAGCACCACAGAGCACCACAGAGTACCACATAGAAGCACAGAGCAGCACTGAGCAGCACAGAGCAGCACAGAGCAGCAAAGAGCAGCACATAGCAGCACAGAGCAGAACAGAGCAGCACATAGCAGCACAGAGCACCACATAGTACCACAGAGCAACACAGAGCAACACAGAACAGCACATAGCCGCACAGAGCAGCACATAGCACCACAGAGCAACACAGAGCACCACAGAGCACCATAGAGCACCACAGACCACCACATAGCACCACAGAGCAAAACAGAGCAACACAGAGCAGCACAGAGCACCACAGAGCACCACAGAGCAGCACAGAGCACCACAGAGTACCACAGATCACCACATAGCACCACAGAGCAGCACAGTGCAGCACATAGCAGCACATAGCAGCACATAGCAGCACAGAGCACCACAGAGAACAACAGAGCACCAGAGAGCACCACAGAGCAGCACAGAGCACCACATAGAAGCACATACCAGCACAGAGCAGCACAGAGCAGCACAAAGCACCACAGAACACTACAGAGCACCACATAGCACCACATAGCACCACATAGCACCACAGAGCACCACAGAGCACCACAGAGCACCACAGAGCACCACATAGCACCACAGAGCATCACAGAGCAGCACAGTGCAGCACAATGCAACACATAGCATCACATAGCAGCACAGAGCACCATAGAGCAGCACCGCAGAACACCACAGAGCACCATAAAGTATCACAGAGCACCACAGAGCATTACAGAGCACCACATAGTACCACAGAGCAACACAGTACAGCACATAGCAGCACATAGCAGCACAGAGCAGCACATAGCAGCACATAGCAGCATAGAGCACCACAGAGCACCACAGAGCACGACAGAGCACAACAGAGCAGCACATAGCATCACATAACATCATATAGCAGCACATACCAGCACATATCAGCACATAGCAGCACATAGCAGCTCATGAAAGCACATAGCAGCACAGAGCAGCACAGAGCATCACAGAGCACCACGGAGCAGCACGGAGCAGAGAGGAGCAGCACATAGCAGCACAGAGCAGCACATAGCAGCACAGAGCAGCACAGAGCAGCACATAGCAGCACAGAGCAGCACAGAGCAGCGCATAGCAGCACATAGCAGCACAGCGCAGCATAGATCAGCACATAGCAACACAGAGCAGCACAGAGTAGCACAGAGCAGCACATAGCAGCACATAGCAGCACAGAGCAGCACAGAGAAGCACAGAGCAGCAGATAACAGCACAGAGCACCACAGAGTACTACAGAGCATCTCAGAGCACCACAGAGCACCACAGAGCACCACAGAGCACCACAGAGTACCACAGACCACCACAGAGCACCACAGAGCACCACAGAGCACCACATAACACCACAGAGCAACACATAGCATCACAGAGCAGCACAGAGGACCACAGAGGACCACAGAGAAACACAGAGCAGCACATAGCAGCACATAGCAGCACATAGCAGCACATATCAGCACAGAGCACCACAGTGCAGCACAACGCAGCACAGTGCAGCACAGAGCAGCACAGAGCAACACATAGCAGCACATAGCAGCACAGAGCAGCACAGAGCAGCACAGAGCAGCTCATAGCAGCACATAGCAGCACATAGCAGCACATAGCAGCACATAGCAGCACAGCAGAACAGCACATAGCAGCATAGTGCAGCACATAGCAGCACAATGCAGCACAGAGCAGCATAGAGCAGCATAGAGCAGCACAGAGCAGCATAGAGTAGAATAGAGCAGCATATAGCAGCACAGAGCATCACAGAGCACCACAGAGCACCACAATGCACCACATAGCAGCACGTAACAACAGAGAGCAACACAGAACACCACAGAGCACCACAGAGCAGCACAGAGGAGCACAGAGTAGCACATAGCAACACAGAGCATCACAGAGCAGCACAAGGCAGCACATAGCATCACATAGCAGCACATAGCAGCACAGAGCAGCACAGAGCATGACAGAGCAGCACATAGCACCACAGAGCACCACAGAGCAACACAGAACAGCCCAGAGCACCACAGAACATCATAGAGCACCACAGAGCACCACAGAGCACCACAGAGCACCACATAGATGCACAGAGCAGCACTGAGCAGCACAGAGCATCACCGAGCACCACAGAGCAGCACAGAGCAGCACAGAGCAGCACAGAGCAGCACAGAGTAGTACAGAGCAGCACATAGCAGCACAGAGCACCACAGATCAGCACAGAGCACCACAGAGCACCATATAGCACCACAGAGCACCACAGAGCATCACAGAGCAGCATAGAGCACCACAGATCACCACAGAGCACCACAAAGCACCACAGAGAACCACATAGCAGCACAGAGCAGCACAGAGCAGCACAGAGCAGCACATATCAGCATAGAGCAGCACAGAGCAGCACATAGCAGCACAGAGCAGCACAGAGCAGCACATATCAGCACATAGCAGCATAGAGCAGCACATAGCAGCACAGAGCAGCACAGAGCAGTACATACCAGCACAGAGCAGCACATAGCAGCACAAAGCACCACAGAGCACCACAGAGCACCACAGAGCAACACATAGCACCACAGAGCACCACAGAGCACCACAGAGCACCACAGAGCACCACAGAGCAGCACAGAGCAGCACAGAGCAGCAAAGAGCAGCACATAGCAGCACAGAGCAGCACATAGCAGCACAGAGCAACACAGAGCAGCACAAAGCAGCACAAAGCCCCACAAAGCACCACATAGCACCACAGAGAACCGCAGAGAGCTGCACATAGCAGCACAGAGCAGCACAGAGCAGCACATAGTATCACAGAGCAGCACATAGCAGAACAGAGCAGCACAGAGCAGCACATAGCAGCACAGATCACCACAGAGCACCACAGAGAACAACAGAGCACCAGAGAGCACCACAGAGCAGCACAGATCACCACATAGAAGCCCATACAAGCACAGAGCAGCACAGAGCAGCACAAAGCACCACAGAGCACCACAGAGCACCACAGAGCACAACAGAGCACCATAGAGCATCACAGAGCACCACAGAGCACCACAGAGCACCACAAAGCACCACAAAGCATCACATAGCAGCACAGTGCAGCACAATGCAACACAGAGCAACACATAGCATCACAGAGCACCATAGAGCACCGCAGAGCACCACAGAGCACCATAAAGCATCACATAGCACCACAGAGCATCACAGAGTAACACAGAATAGCACATAGCAGCACAGAGCAGCACATAGCACCACAGAGCACCACAGAGCACCACAGGCCACTATAGAGCACTATAGAGCACAGAGCACCACATAGCACCACAGAGCAAAACAGAACAACATAGAGCAGTACAGAGCAGCACAGAGCACCACAGAGCACCACAGAGCAATACAGAACACCACATAGCAACACAGAGCAGCACAGTGCAGCACAGAGCAGCACATAGCAGCACATAGCAGCATAGAGCACCACAGAGCACCATAGAGCACCACAGAGCACAACAGAGCAGCACATAGCATCACACAACAGCACATAGCAGCACATACCAGCACATAGCAGCACATAGCAGCAAATAGCAGCACATGAAAGCACATAGCAGCACATATCAGCACAGACCAGCACGGAGCAGCACGGAGCAGCACGGATCAGCACGGAGCAGCACGGAGCAGCACGGAGCAGCCCAGAGCAGCACAGAGCAGCACAGAGCAGCACAGAGCAGCACAGAGCAGCACAGAGCAGCACAGAGCAGCACATAGCAGCACATAGTAGCACAGAGCAGCATAAAGCAGCACATAGCAGCACAGAGTAGCACATAGTAGCACAGAGCAGCACAGAGCAGCACATAGCAGCATAGAGCAGCACAGAGCAGCACATAGTAGCCCAGAGCAGCACATATCAGCCTAGAGCAGCACAGACCAGCGCAGAGCAGCACAGAGCATCACATAACAGCACAGAGCACAACAGAGCAGCACAGAGAAGCACTGAGCAGCACAGAGCACCACAGAGCACAACATAGCACCATAGAACAGCACATAGCAGCATATTGCAGCACAGAGCAGCACAGAGCAGCATATACCAGCACAGAACACCATAGAGCAGCACATAGTACCACAGAGCAACACAGAGCACCACAGAGCACCACAGAGCAGCACAGACCAGCACAGACCAGCACAGCACAGCACAGAGCAGCACAGAGCAGCACATTGCACACAGCATCACAGATCAGCATAGAGTAGCACAGAGCACCACAGAGCAGCACAGTGCAGCAAAGAGCAGTACAAAGCAGCACGGAGCAGCAGGGAGCAGCACGGAGCACCACAGAGCAGCACATAGTAGCACGGAGCAGCACGGAGCAGCACGGAGCACCACAGAGCAGCACAGAGCACCACAGAGCAACACATAGCAACACAGAACAGCACAGATAAGCACAGCGAAGCACATAGCAGCACAGAGCAGCAAGGAGCAGCACAGAGCAGCACAGAGCACCATAGAGCACCACATAGCACCACAGAGCACCACAGAGCAGCACAGAGCATGACAGAGCACCACAGAACACCACAGAGCACCACAGATCACCACAGAGCACCACAGCGCAGCACAGAGTACCACATAGCACCACAGAGCACCACAGAGCACCACAGAGCACCACAGAGCACCACAGAGCACCACAGAGCAGCACATAGAAGCACCGAGCAGCACAGAGCAGCACAGAGCAGCATATAACAGCAAAGAGCAGCACATAGCCGCACAGAGCAGAACAGAGCAGCACATAGCAGCACATAGCAGCACAGAGCAGCACAGAGCACAACAGAGCACCACAGAGCATCACAGGGCACCACAGAGCACCACAGAGCATCAGAGAGCATCACATATCACCATAGAGCAGCACAGAGCACCACAGAGAACCACATACCAGCACAGAGCAGCACAGAGCAGCACAAAGCACCACAGAGCACCACAGAGCACCACAGAGCTCCACAGAACACCACAGATCACCACAGAGCACCACAGAGTAGCACAGAGAAGCACATATAAGCACATAGCAGCACATAGTAGCACAGAGCAGAACAGAGCAGCACAGAGCACTACAGAGCACCACATAGCACCACATACCAGCACATAGCAGCACAGAGCAGCCCAAAGCACCACAGAGCACCACAGAGCACCACAGAGCACCACAGAGTACCACATAGCACCACAGACCACCACATAGCACCACAGAGCACCACATAGCACCACATAGCACCACCGAGCACCACAGAGCATCACAGAGCACCACAGAGCACCACAGAGAAGCACAGAGAAGCACAGAGCAGCACAGAGCAGCACAGAGCAGCACATAATTATCATCACACATCACCACATAGCCGCACATAGCAGCACAGAGCAGCACAGAGCACCACATAGCACCACATAGCACCACATAGCACCACAGAGGACCACAGAGGACAACAGAGCAACACAGAGCAGCACAGAGCAGCACAGAGCAGCACAGAACAGCACAGAGCAGCACATAGCAGCACAGAGCACCACAGAGCATCACATAGTATCACAGAGCAGCACAGAGTAGAACAGAGCAGCACAGAGCAGCACAGAGCAGCACAGAGCAGCACATAGCAGCACAGAGCACCACAGATCAGCACAGAGCACCACAGAGCACCATATAGCACCACAGAGCACCACAGAGCATCACAGAGCAGCATAGAGCACCACAGATCACCACAGAGCACCACAAAGCACCACAGAGAACCACATAGCAGCACAGAGCAGCACAGAGCAGCACAGAGCAGCACATATCAGCATAGAGCAGCACAGAGCAGCACATAGCAGCACAGAGCAGCACAGAGCAGCACATATCAGCACATAGCAGCATAGAGCAGCACATAGCAGCACAGAGCAGCACAGAGCAGTACATACCAGCACAGAGCAGCACATAGCAGCACAAAGCACCACAGAGCACCACAGAGCACCACAGAGCAACACATAGCACCACAGAGCACCACAGAGCACCACAGAGCACCACAGAGCACCACAGAGCAGCACAGAGCAGCACAGAGCAGCAAAGAGCAGCACATAGCAGCACAGAGCAGCACATAGCAGCACAGAGCAACACAGAGCAGCACAAAGCAGCACAAAGCCCCACAAAGCACCACATAGCACCACAGAGAACCGCAGAGAGCTGCACATAGCAGCACAGAGCAGCACAGAGCAGCACATAGTATCACAGAGCAGCACATAGCAGAACAGAGCAGCACAGAGCAGCACATAGCAGCACAGATCACCACAGAGCACCACAGAGAACAACAGAGCACCAGAGAGCACCACAGAGCAGCACAGATCACCACATAGAAGCCCATACAAGCACAGAGCAGCACAGAGCAGCACAAAGCACCACAGAGCACCACAGAGCACCACAGAGCACAACAGAGCACCATAGAGCATCACAGAGCACCACAGAGCACCACAGAGCACCACAAAGCACCACAAAGCATCACATAGCAGCACAGTGCAGCACAATGCAACACAGAGCAACACATAGCATCACAGAGCACCATAGAGCACCGCAGAGCACCACAGAGCACCATAAAGCATCACATAGCACCACAGAGCATCACAGAGTAACACAGAATAGCACATAGCAGCACAGAGCAGCACATAGCACCACAGAGCACCACAGAGCACCACAGGCCACTATAGAGCACTATAGAGCACAGAGCACCACATAGCACCACAGAGCAAAACAGAACAACATAGAGCAGTACAGAGCAGCACAGAGCACCACAGAGCACCACAGAGCAATACAGAACACCACATAGCAACACAGAGCAGCACAGTGCAGCACAGAGCAGCACATAGCAGCACATAGCAGCATAGAGCACCACAGAGCACCATAGAGCACCACAGAGCACAACAGAGCAGCACATAGCATCACACAACAGCACATAGCAGCACATACCAGCACATAGCAGCACATAGCAGCAAATAGCAGCACATGAAAGCACATAGCAGCACATATCAGCACAGACCAGCACGGAGCAGCACGGAGCAGCACGGATCAGCACGGAGCAGCACGGAGCAGCACGGAGCAGCCCAGAGCAGCACAGAGCAGCACAGAGCAGCACAGAGCAGCACAGAGCAGCACAGAGCAGCACAGAGCAGCACATAGCAGCACATAGTAGCACAGAGCAGCATAAAGCAGCACATAGCAGCACAGAGTAGCACATAGTAGCACAGAGCAGCACAGAGCAGCACATAGCAGCATAGAGCAGCACAGAGCAGCACATAGTAGCCCAGAGCAGCACATATCAGCCTAGAGCAGCACAGACCAGCGCAGAGCAGCACAGAGCATCACATAACAGCACAGAGCACAACAGAGCAGCACAGAGAAGCACTGAGCAGCACAGAGCACCACAGAGCACAACATAGCACCATAGAACAGCACATAGCAGCATATTGCAGCACAGAGCAGCACAGAGCAGCATATACCAGCACAGAACACCATAGAGCAGCACATAGTACCACAGAGCAACACAGAGCACCACAGAGCACCACAGAGCAGCACAGACCAGCACAGACCAGCACAGCACAGCACAGAGCAGCACAGAGCAGCAAATTGCAGCACATAGCAGCACAAAGCAGCACAGAGCACCACAGAGCACCACAGAGCACCAGAGAGCACCACAGAGCAGCACAGAGCAGCACAAAGCAGCACAGAGCAGCACAGAGTAGCACATAGCAGCACAGAGCAGCACAGAGCACCACAGAGCACCACAGAGCACCACATAGAACACCAGAGCACAACAGAGCAGCACATAGCACCACAGAGCACCACAGAACATCACAGAGCACAACATAGTAGCACAGAGCATCACAAAGCAGCACAGAGCAGCACAGAGTAGCACATAGCAGCACAGAGCAGCACAGAGCAGCACATAGCAGCACAGAGCACCACAAAGCACCACAGAGCACCACAGAGCACCACAGAGCACCACATAGCATCACAGAGCACCACATAGAACCACCGAGCACCACAGAGCAGCACAGTGCAGCACAGAGCAGCACATATCAGCACAGAGAAGCACGGAGCAGCACAGAGCAGCACAGAGTAGCACGGAGCAGCACGGATCAGCACGGAGCAGCACAGACCAGCGCAGAGCAGCACATAGACTCACATAACAGCACAGAGCACAACAGAGCAGCACAGAGCAGCACAGATCAGCACATAGCAGCACAGAGCACCACAGAGCACCACATAGCACCACAGAACAGTACATAGCAACATAGAGCAGCACAGAGCAGCACATAGCAGCATAGAGAAGCACATAGCAGCACAGATCAGCATAGAGCAGCACAGAGCACCACAGAGCAGCACAGTGCAGCAAAGAGCAGCACAGATAAGTACGGAGCAGCAGGGAGCAGCACGGAGCAGCACAGAGTAGCACATAGTAGCACGGAGCAGCACGGAGCAGCATGGAGCACCACAGAGCAGCACAGAGCAGCACAGAGCAACACAGAGCAACACAGAGCAGCACAGAGCAACACAGAGTAGCACATAGCACCACATAGCAGCACAGAGCACCACAGAGCACCACAGAGCACCACAGAGCTCCACAGAGCACCACAGAGCACCACAGAGCAGCACAGAGCAGCACACAGCAGCACAGAGAAGCACATAGTATCACAGAGCACCACAGAGCACCCACAGAGCACCACAGATCACCACAGAGCACCACAGAGCAGCACATAGTAGCACATAGCAGCATAGAGCATCACAGGGCAGCACAGAGCAGCACAGAGCACCACAGAGCACCACGGGGCACCACATACCATCACAGAGCACCACATAAAAGCACAGAGAAGCACATAGCAGCACATAGCAGCACAGAGCAGTACAGAGCAGCATAGAGCAGCACAGAGCACCACAGAGCACCACATAGCACCACAGGGCATCACAGAGCACCGCAAAGCACCACATAGCAGCACAGACCAGCACAGAGCAGCACAGAGCACCACAGAGCAGCACATAGCACCACAGAGCAACACAGAGCAACACAGAGCAGCACATACAAGCAAAGAGCACCATAGAGCACCACAGAGCACCACATAGCACCACATAGCAGCACAGAGCAGCACAGATCAGCACAGAACAGCACAGAGCACCACATAGCAGCACAGAACAACACAGAGCACAACAGAGCAGCACAGAGCAGCACAGAGCAGCACAGAGAAACACAGAGCAGCACAGAGCACCACATAGCACCACCGATCACCACAGAGCACCACAGAGCACCACAGAGCAACACAGATCAGCACAGAGCACCACAAAGCAGCACATAGCAGCACAGAGTAGCACATATCAGCACATAGCAGCACAGAGCAGCACAGAGCAGCACAGAGTAGCACAGAGCAGCACAGAGCACCATAGACCACCACAGAGCACCACATATCACCACAGACCACAACAGAGCACCACAGAGAAGCACAGAGCACCACAGAGCAACACAGATCAGCACATAGCACCACAGAGCAGCACATAGCAGCACAGATTAGCACATAGCAGCACATAGCAGCACAAATCAGCACAGAGCAGCACAGAGCAGCACAGAGCACCACAGAGCACCACAGAGCACCACAGAGCAGCACAGAACAGCACAGAGCACCACAAAGCAGCACATAGCACCACAGAGCACCACAGAGCACCACAGGGCACCAGAGAGCACCACAGAGCACCACAGAGTACCACAGAGCACCACAGAGCAGCACATAGCAGCATAGAGCACCATATAGCACCACAGGGAACCACAGAGCACCACAAAGCACCACAGAGTACCACAGAGCACCATAGAGCAGCACATAGCAGCACAGAGCAGTACAGAGCACCACAGAGCAGCACATAGCAGCACAGATCACCACAGAGCACCACAGAGCACCACAGAGCACCACAGAGCACCACAGAGCACCACAGAGCACCACAAAGTACCACAGAGCACCACAGAGCACCACAGAGCAGCACAGAGCAGCACAGAGCAGCACAAAGCAGAACAGAGCAGCACAGAGTAGCACATAGCAGCATAGATCAGCACAGAGCAGCATAGAGCACCACAGAGCACCACAGAGCACCACAGAGCACCACAGAGCAGCACAGAGTAGCACAGAGTAGCACATAACGGCACAGAGCAGCACATATCAGCACAGAGCATCACAGAGCACAACAGAGCACCACAGAGCACCACAGATCACCACAGATAATCACAGAGCACCACAGAGCACCACAGAGCAGCACAGAGCAGCACAGAGCAGCACATAGCAGCACAGAGTAGCACAGAGCAGCACAGAGCACCACAGAGCATCACATAGCATCACAGAGCACCACAGAGCACCACATAGCACTACAGAGCACCACAGAGCACCACAGAGCACCACAAAGCACCACAGTGCGGCACAGAGCAGCACAGAGCAGCACAGAACAGCACGGAGCAACACAGAGCAACACAGAGCACCACAGACCACCACAGAGCACCACAGAGCGCCACAGAGCACCACAGAGCACCACAGAGTAGCACATATCAGCACATAGCAGCACAGAGCAGCACAGAGCAGCACAGAGCAGCATAGAGCAGCACAGAGCACCATAGAGCACCACAGAGCACCACATATCACCACAGAGCACCACAGAGCACCACAGAGAAGCACTGAGCAGCACAGAGCAGCACAGAGCACCAAAGAGCACCACATAGCACCACAGAGCACCAAAGAGCACCACATAGCACCACAGAGCACCACAGAGTACCACAGAGCACACATAGCACCACAGAGCAGCACAGAGTAGGACAGAGCAGCACATAGCACCACAAAGCACCACAGAGCAGCACAGAGCAGCACGGAGCAGCACAGAGCAGCACATAGTAGCACAGAGCAGCACAGAGCAGCACGGAGAAGCACAGAACAGCACAGATCAGCACAGAGCAGCACAGAGCAACACAGAGCAGCACATAGCACCACAGAGCACCACAGAGCACCATAGAGCACCACAGAGCACCACATAGCGTATATTTTGGCGCGCCTTGTGCTGCAGCCACCCCAATCAAGCTGCTACTTTTTTCTTATTTATTTGATCTGTGATTCTCTCTCACTTTCAAAATACCATGGATCTGCTGCTATACATCCGTACAACTGAAACACGGGACGATTTTTGACTAAAACTTTGAACATTTCATGTATTTCCGAAATGTATTTGTCATTTGCATTTATCATCATCGTGACGAGCGGCCTAACAAGCCTACACTCTGGTTTCAACGTTCGTAATCGACCTACTCAAAATCCTGTTGTACAGGGATTATTCTCGCCATGTCTACATTGTCTACTCATATCACGACTCCTACTCAGTAGCAATCATATAGCTGAGAGCGCCGTTCAAACGCACCGACGAAGCACACAGTCCGTTTCTTTGTTAACCATGCCAACGTGTCTGCATTATTCGAGATCAAGGCTCTTGTCCTTAAAACACAATACAAGCCAAATTATTTCAACCAATGTTTACAACTCACTAAAGACAAACAACTTGTGGCGATACAGGGGAAGTCGTGGCACAAAGTCAAGAGACAATATTAACACTGACCATGACCTACAAACTAGTGCACATATCACAACCGGAAATCCAAAGACTTTCTATACACTGAAAAATGCCTCACAAACTAAATTAGCCCTATGGAACACTCGTTCTATGAACAACAAAACTGCTGCAATCACAGATCTGATCACCGACAATGAAATCGATATTCTATCAATATGTGAATCTTGGCTTCATGGAGATGAACGTGACAATCAAACAATTGCTGACCTGAAGCACGCCCTCCCGGACTTCGCACTATACCACGTTCCTCGTCCGACCAGAGGTGGCGGTATTTGTATCCTTCTCAAGCGAGGTTTCTCAGTTAAAATATCTGATATAGCCAAATACGCTTCATTCGAACACATGATTATATCTGTGAGAATAAAATCTTATTCTCTGAGGCTGGTTGTTATTTACAGACCACCCTCCTCCAACATGAACATGTTTTGCGATGAGTTTGCATCACTCCTTGAACATATCGCCACCATGCCAGAGGAAGTAATTATAACAGGTGATTTTAACATCCACATTGACAACGCAAACGACCGTGACGGATTGAAGCTGCGTGACCTGTTCGATGCTGCAAACCTCAAACAACATGTTAATGGAACAACCCACCAACATGGCCACACCCTCGATCTGCTGATTTCCAGAACCACTTCCAACATCGTCACCAAAGTGGATATCATAACGGGACTGCCATCAGACCACAACGCTGTCCACTGCCTACTGAATCTAAGTCGTCCGCTTCCATCCCGTAAAGAGATCAGCTACCGAAAAGTAAACGGTATCAACGTCAACAATTTCAAACAGGATATCTTGACATCCAACCTTGTAAAGAGTCCTAACTTAAATATATCACAGCTTGTAGACCAATACAATAACGTCCTACGACACCTTCTCGACCACCACGCACCTATGATTACACGAACAATCTTTCTACGACCGAACACTCCTTGGTACAATGATTCACTACACACGGTTAAGCGTAACAATCGTCATCTAGAGCGCAAATGGATGAAGTCCAAACTTAACGTCGACAAAATAATTTATGACGACGCTTGTAAGGCTTATCACGCTCAGTTAGAATCTGCTAAATTTGAATATCACCGATCACAGCTTCACGATTGCGACACTACAAACCTCTTCAAAGTTGTCAACACAATATGCAACCCAGCAACTGAAAGACTTCT
>JAODAI010470065.1:0-14361 GCA_027575025.1 Scotoplanes globosa | reverse complement strand
TGAAGGGCGACTCCCGAAAATGGCGATGTCACATGTGGAGGTTGGTAGAAGAGCTAAAGGGAGACCTCGTCTGAGATGGAAGGACTGTGTTAAGAGGGATTTAGGAGGGCTGGAGGTGATAGTGATTGGAGGGTCATGGCTACGGATACAAGGAGGTGGAGAGCTTTATAGCCATGATGTGGCTGTCGGTTAGTATTTTCTTCCTCGCCAGTTTTTAGGGATTCATGAGGTAGAGAGAGAGAGATAGAGTGACTACTATTAGAGAATGTGATGTCCATGTTGAAATTATAAAAAAAAAAATATTGTTATGAAAATGTGTTATTATTACAGCAAGAAAAGAGTCCATGAACTTATTTTGGACAATAATTGGAATGTTTAAAAAAAAATAACTACATGTATTTTTTTAATAACTATAATTATTGAATATGGTCTTAAACTCTTTTTAATGAGGATGGATAATCTCATCATAACGTAATATTATTTTAAAATAATGAGATGATATCACAAATACAATCTTGTAGGAATAACAGACCAGTGAGTAATCTAACTGTTGTTTTTGAAATTTATTTCAATTCCTACAATAAACACATGTGACATACCACAACCAACTTTCATTTTGAGATCTCTCTCTCTACCTCATGAATACCTAACAAGGGATGAGGAAGCCCTCCAATCTCCATCCCCACCAGCTCTCCTAAAATCCCTCTCAACACAGTCCTTCCACCTCAAACGACTTCTCCCCCTACCCCTTCTAGCCAACATCCACTTGCGACATCGCCATATTCGGCAGTCCTCCATCCGTACAATTGCCCAGCCCACCTCATACTCCCCATTAAATCACCCTCTCTGTAAGATTCCTAGTCATCCCAATCTCCCCCTCCTATCTACCCGCTTAACCCTGCAATCTTTATCATCTAATTATTTTCGCAAACTTGGAGTCGCTGCTGTGCCACAGACAGAGCCACTGTCTCAAGCCCATGAATACATGCTGGAATAAGACATGTACCCAAAGTTTTCCCTTTTAATTTCTTGAAATATGCCTGTCTGACATAACCCCCTCTAGATTTCTCTAGGCCAGAGTCCCCGGCTGAATCCTTTTACGCACCTCCCTCCCCCCCTCATCTGACCGCTCATCTATAAAGATATTAATTAATTCATCAAAATTATGTAATATTTGTCAAAGTATTATTTTTCATGTTTAACCATTTCCAACTTGCTTACTTGCTTATTCATTGATTATTATTATCAAATTATAAATAAAATGGTGGAAATATGGTACGCTAACTTTTGTGGAAAAAGTATCACATTAATGTGCATAAATCTGCCTTTATTAATTTCAAAAAGGTTTCAATATCTTCAATATTTTCATTTGATGAATTGTATTGTAGTTGAAAGTGAAAATTAATATCAATATCATTGAAATCATCATTTAAGAACTTAAAATATTGACATTATTCTATGAAACTTTTTGATCCACAAACTTCAACTTTTGCCAAAAAATGAGCACTTTTATTTCCAACTTTGAGCACCTTATTAATATTGGAATACATTATTTTGATTTCACATTAAATCTAACAAATCCCTCTTTGATATCATATTTAAATGACAATATTTTCAGTGGGCAACATAATAACCAATTTGTTGGGATGTGTTACAATTTGTAACCATATCTTTGTACAGTGGTTTAAGATTGTAATATTTATCTTTTCCATTGCAGCTGACATTTCTTCCTCATCTGGCAGTCCCAAACCAACAAGAAGTAAAAGACGCTCTCACTTCATTCCATATCGTGACTCTGTATTAACTTGGCTTCTTAAAGACAGTCTGGGAGGAAACTCAAAGACCATAATGGTTGCCAGTGAGTAGTCATAAATTCTTCTTCAATATCTGTTTTCAACAAGTGTAATCTGTAGTAACAAGTGTAATATACCAGTGCCGTGGCCGAGCGGATAAGGTTGTTGGCTCTAGAAGCTATGAATCTCAATAACTGGGAGATCCAGGATTTGAATCCTGGATTGTGCCTAGTAGTGTGGGTTTTTCATACGAGAGCAATCACGGTTTTCCCACGCGAACGACTTTCTCAAATTAAAAATACAAATTTGACTACAAATTTATGAATTGTATGACCACCCTAACCCTACGTGAAGTTTGTAATTTAAAAGCATCTGCTTCTCCCACTTCGGTTGTCGTAAAATTAAATAAGCCTTTCAGGCCGATTATTAATGTAGTCTCCTTTAAGGGGTGACTTCAAAACTCATAGCCGGGATTCCCGATTACAAGCAGTCAGTATCCGCAGCTACCGTGCACTGAACCATGACTCATTAGTGCGTTTGCTTCCCCAATTCCAAACAAATTCCAGCCACAAATATTCCAGAGTTTAGAAATTTTAATCTTATGGCCAACAATCCAGTGATCCTCGACTAGGAAAAAATTCCGAGGACGGCGCTATTAAACCGGAAGGTTATAAATGAGCCGTTAAACACAACCAACCAACAATTATGCGACAAAAGTTGTGTTCTACATTTTACAGTGTGTTTTGGATTTTTTAATTGGCTTTTGGTCATCATTGTGATCTGTAAAAGCTGCGTGTTTTATTACTTTTATACAATTCTGTACTGTAACAACCAATTTAAATCTGCAAAGTTGAATTCAACGGGAATGATTGAAAAATGTACTTAGAAAAATGTACTCAACAGTTCAACGTAGGTAATGTTCAACTTTAATAAATATCTACAATGCACTATAAATTGGTATGCATATTTATTGAAGAATATAATTATATGCTGATTGTTAAACTTGACTTGTTCTAAGGTGCTGTGACAGTCCTAAGAAGTATAATAATATACTACTTCTGGTATGCCTGTTGAAATGGGTGCAACAGTTTCTTAAAAACACCAACACGGAGGCTTCTCGAATGTGAATGGGAAGCTGATTCCACTTCTTTGGACCATAGCATGACTGTGATCATATGTGGTAACAATGTTAAAATAATATAAAAATATTTTAGAGGCACATTTGTTCAGTCTTTATATAGATTATTTTTCTTTAGTTTAAAGACTAATTTCCAGGATTTACAAGACTTACTTCTTTTACATTTCACATATTTCTCATGTCTTCTGTCTGTAAAGAAAGGGTATGCTGCATGCCAGCTAGTGCTATCCTTTTAGATAGTATCACTGATGGAATTGCTCAATATAATATTATTGTCCCTGATTATCCACCACGATATATTGCCACCTTATGCTAATTAAAGTTGATTTAATGAGTGAATTGACATCAATCCATCACTATTTTGATTTCATGTGTACTATGTTAACTCGATGTCCATGTTTCTTTGTTAGCCATATCCCCTGCTGATGTCAACTATGGTGAAACGCTAAGCACACTGAGATATGCCAACAGAGCCAAGAACATTATTAACAAACCGACCATAAATGAGGTAATTATAAGTAGGCACCTATCAATCAACATTATGTTTGTTATGAATGTCAAAAATTCTAGATAGAGAGGGATTTTAAAATGTTTGGAATTACTTATATTTTATTATACAATACCCAAGATTATTCTAGATATTTGATTGGACAATTGTGTGTCACATGATATTAATTAGAAAACCACTAACCCACGACCTACCGTTGAATAGCATTTACTCTTCGCACTACCGTGAGAATAGCAAATGCTATTCAGCGGCCGTGACGTCACGTTTAGTGAAGAGTTAAGTTAGCTTCATTTGTTAAGGGTGCAGTCCTATGGCCATAGGACCGCACGCTTAACAATTGAAGCAAACTTTTATCATCCAAAACATTTTTTACTCTCCAAATGCATACACCAGACGCATTGTCACACACATACATATTTTATAACGTAATGCGCATACTAAAAATGTGTGGTGTGCAGATGCACGCTGTGCTATAGTACCACAGAACAGTAACACATTAACTAGGAATCTATAAGACAACTATACTTGCCGTCCTTACACAATACATTTAGTGCAACCCATATACAACTGACCTATACTAAGCTGTCATTATAACGTCTAACAGTAACACATTAACTAGGAATCTATAAGACAACTATACTTGCCGTCCTTACACAATACATTTAGCATACAACTGACCTATACTAAGCTGTCATAACGTCTAAAGGTAAAACATTAACTAGGAATCTATAACACAACTATACTTGCCGTCCTTACACAATACATTTAGCATAACCCCTATACCACTGACCAATACTAGCAAACTTTTTGCTCCATATGACATCACATCCTAGTACCATCCACCAACTCCCTATGACGTCACATCCTAGTCACGTGACCATATATACCCGTGCACTACACCTCCATACACTCAATGATATATTCTTCATTCCTAACTTTGCTACGCTGTGGCCTAGTTGGCAAAAGTATTTGGCAACAACGTGAAACATTAACTGGACTAGGAATGCGCGTACCAAAAACCCATACAATCATTATCACGCAATAAACGTCCCGCAATAAATATCACGCAATAAACATCGGGCATTAATAATTTTTCTTCACACTCTGGCTTCAATTTGATTATCGGTTATTGTTCTCTGTGCAATCCGCGCCTCCGGTACACATATATTAATATTCTAACGTTAGGATATGATATGACGGAATCGGACGGTTCAATTCAATTCGACCTACAGTATATTCAATTTGACCTATATTCAATTTGACCTATATTTTTCTGCCTCGTTGAATAGTTCATTCAATCTTTCAACTCCTGGAATACTTTTCACCTGAACTCAACCATTCATTATTTGTATGCTACTTCCATTATGCTTAACAATATTTTGCAATAATTAATCAAAGTAGGAACATATTAAATGCAATCATTAATATTTTTATTCACTTCATATACACTTACCATAGCCAGTAAGTTTTATGAATTCATGCTGTATTGGAAAATTCAAGGTTTGATTTATTTTCATATTTTTTCTGCAGGATCCAAATATCAAGTTGATTCGAGAATTGCGAGCTGAAATTACAAGATTGCAGCTAAGACTGGGAGATATGGTAAGATTATCATCTGGAATTAAATACTACTGAACTAATGTTATGATAGATTGCGTATAACAAGTATATCGTACTTTGATTAGGATCAATGTTAATTCGTACTGTAAATATGCTAATATGCTTGTAATATGTTCAGTGTTTTCAACTTGTCTGACCGGTTAGCTCAGTTGATATACTCGTGATCGGAAGGTCGGGAGTTTGAATACGGAGTGATGCTGTTTATATTCCAGTGCCTCTAGTTGGTATATCAAAGGCTTTGGGTGGCTCATATAACCTCTGCGTTTAAAAGGGCCAGGAACCCTGATCAATCAATATCAATAAAATTACATTTTTAGCCCAAGTCTGATTGACTTTATCCACTTTCCATTGAGGCGACCAATGGTTGATACTTGGTTTTCATTTGATGTTCAGTGTGAGACATTTGAACTATAATGGACCATCCATTGTTGAAGGGCACTAATTAGGCAACTATTAAACTATAGTGTAACAAATGATAGCATTCTAATATAACTTGCTTCTCCATTAATATTGTTAGCAAAATGATAATATTATAGTATCTATATTTATATTGTGTCAACATTGTTATAAAATGTTTGATATTATTGTTACACCCTAATTATGTTTGAATCAATGTTATTCATCTCATGATAATATTGTTATTCCATATTTCTGCTTCACAGGGAGGAGAATCTTTGAAGGAATCGGAAACTGCGGTGGTTGATAAACTTCATGAGAATGAAGCAAGGGTAAGCTGGTTGACCCAATTAGAAGGTATAAACCTTCACTTTAGTTATCTTTATCACAAACTATTTTACTTAGCATCACCTGCATGAATAGACAGGATAAAAAGGAAAAATCAAAATTTGACTTTTTAAAACATCTCTCTCTCTCTCTCTCTCTACCTCATGAATCCCTAACAAGGGGTGAGGAAGAAAATGTTAACTAGACAGCCGCATCACTGGACAAAACCCTCCACCTCCTCCACCTCCCTCTATCCATAGCCATGACCCTCCAATCTCCATCCCCACCAGCTCTCTTAAAATACCTCTCAACACAGTCCTTCCATCCCAAACAAGGTCTCTCCCTACCCCTTGTTAGCTCATATAACCTCATTGTTGATTTGGTAGTTCAGCAGTAGTAAACTTCGCATTTTTATGGACAGCTAATTTTGTTTATCCCAATATAATAAACATCTGTGACAAGTATATTATCAAAACAGTAAATTCTTCAATTTGTCAAGTCTCTTTATATTTTAAATACTACAGTATCTCAATAATTATTGCAAAAACTATTTCATCATTCTTGATTTCTCAATCATTTTAGGTGAAAATATTAACCGAAGAATGGACCACAAAATGGAAAGATGCAACGAAAATTATGCAGGTAATGTTTCAATTCTTGTTTTTAACTTTTTTTCAATAAACAGACTGACATTGTAAATTGTGTACCATATACCAGAGTTTTTAAAGTTATTAGTAAGTTCCGTTAGTTGCAATGTTATAAATGTGTAAGTTATTGTAAGTTGTTCTGCCATACCTACCTTCTATTGCAGCCTGTTTTTGTTATAAGTTGGACTTCAGTGTTTCCACGTCTGCATGGTTTCGGGTCCACGGGGCGGTCGGGTGATACCAAAGCCTTTAAAAATGGTACATGTTGCCATCTCGCTTGATGTTCTGCGTATGAGTTTGGAGCATGGTCAACAATCCAGTGATCTTCGACTAGGAAAAATATCTTCTGAGGATGACGCTATTAAACCAGAAGGTTCAGTTGCAATTGAGCCATTAAACATTATCGATCAAACAATATGTCAATCTAGTTTAGGTATTGTCTTTCTTTTGTATTTCAAAAAAGAGTATTAAATGCTAAATAACTTCAGTTTCTGAAAAGCAAGAACAGAAAAAATGTAATAAATGAATCGCAATTGTTGCTATGATGTCATAGCAAAGACTTTTGTATGACATAAAGACACAGTAACGTGTGTGACTGGCCTATTGCATACATAACAGTAATCAGAATTTGTGGTTTGTTTGTGCTTAAGGTGCCTCTATTTGAGCAAAAGAATCACAACATTATAGAACACTGCTGGGTATTGATAACTTGTATGTATTGGATGACTTGTGGCGTTGGAAACCTAAGGTATTTAGGAAAGATATTACTTCTTAACAATATTAATAACAATTTAGTTATTTAGTAATGTCAATTTTACAAATTTCCTTAGTGGATTAGTTGTATACATGGTGCCTATATTGAATTTCCTCAACTGATATTGCAAAGCTTTTTGTGACTATGTCAGATTTTGTTATTTTCTAAAAAAGGAAAAAATACATAAAATCATACAGAAGTCCTTGCGCTGTGTGATGGCGTGAGCCGTGATTTAGCTAAGAGATTGCTGGTTCAGGGCCATGAACGTTTCATGTAAAATTCTTTTTAACATTGGAACATGTTTGCTTCCTGGTTGATGCTCATCTAATGAGGATTGGCCACATGGTCACCATTTCAGTGATCTGCAGCCAGCAATAGGTTGGCAGATAACCATGTTAAATTGTCATGGTTACAAAATGAGCTTTTAATACATATCAATTTATTTATTTTCAGGACAAGAATCTTGCTTTAAGGACTGATGGTAACACTATCTTGGTGGATATTGAATTACCCCATCTAATAGTCATCGATGATGATATTCTTAGTACTGGACTCCGTATCTACCACATACATGATGGCAAAACATCCATCGGAAATAGCGACAGTGCAGAGAAACCAGATATTGGTGAGATTGATTATTTGACTAATTTCTTTCATATCTGCCTATTAAATGGCATGTAACAATGAAATGTTATTCTGTAACATAATATGATCAAAACTCTCATTTATTTCAGAATGTGACATACTATCAGGAAAATAAGTAGTGGTGGCATTTATAATCATATTTTGTTAAGATTATGATATATAAATAAATAAATGGTTTATGCACTGCCACTATCCATTACAATTATAGCCCTTTGAAAAACTTACTATATCACTCTAGCAGCTTCTCTCAGCCACATGGGACTGACCAGCTTAATTTTGCGGTTTTGGGTGGTATACTGTATATATATTCTGTAACACCAATACAAAACAAAAAATACACCATTCCTGGGTGTTTTGATGTTGTAGTTAGGTCTGTCAACCAATTTAGTTTGATTTTGGTATGTTTGGTATTAATTTGTGACTATTTTTCTTCTTTTTGAGAAAAAAATTCTAAGAAAAATCTCTGAATCTAAGGTCAATCTTCGCAAAATCGAAATAAAATTTATTTTTGTGTCTCATTTCTCGGAAAATCTTGGACATTTTCCAGCGAAAGTAACATCCATTCGATACTAAATCTACCAATAATTACGATTGTGCCATTTTAATTGATACTACATTGTATATAACAAGATTTTAACGTTTGTATCCAGTTAGTCTAGTAGTAATTTACCGCAGCCTAGGTAGCCATGGTCATGGGTAATATAGCCCACCGCTGAAACTATGTGGTCAGAAAGCTACCGGTTTTATCACTCTTCATTGGCCGACCGGCCAATGTGAATAGTAAACTTACCAATTGGCTAAAATTATAATGCTTGTAAAATGCAAGATGCGCACGGCCGTGCTGAAACCAAAGCAACAAATCAAGAATCAAGCATTCCAAAGTTTGGGTCCACATTTGGCAAAAGCGCGGTCACCATAGTAAGGGTTTTAGGGTCGAGAACAATGGCAGTAGAGAGAGTGGAGTTGACAATGTGATTACTTAACCTTTCCAAATCCAGCTACTTTTCAACACTACCTCTTCTGAGCGCCAGCTACATTTTCCAATATTCCGTTTATATGACAATGACTTTCGATAATTATTATTTTTTACAAGTAAACATGCTCTGATCAATTTATAGAGTAGAGGAGAGTTATGTAGAACACTTTTACCTTTATTATGATACCAAAAACAATTATGTATTTTAAATGGCGGTCAAGTTATTAAATATTATCTATGAGCCTTTCCATCCGACCATTGTCTACCATAATATCATGCATACCTATTCCGCAAACTGAATTCCCAAATTGTGATGTTCAATAACTTCAAATATGTCCGTGCCAACCAAACTGAAGTTTGGTATAACTAGGTCGAAAATTTGAAGTTGGCAGTGGGTAAACCGAATGTACAAAATCGGACAAATAAAGTTGATGTACACAAGTCGCATATATGTGACCATGGCGTCCTGAGAAGGGTAAGCGATGGTGCATTTATGCGACCATGGCATTGAAGGGGTTAAATAAACAGGAAGTAAGTTATGTAAACATTTATAAACAATGAGGATGGTTTTACAAATAATTATCTGACGTATACACAGCCAATGCATTTAAATAAAAATATCCGATACACTATCTCTTTTTTTCCTACCATAGATGAGTTTGACAGCGCAATTTTGAACGGATTGCAGTTTTTTTATAAGATCAGCTTCAGCACCATAATACAAACAGTTGCATTAATCAAGCTTCGATAACACTAAAGCAGTCACAATTGACTTAAGTTGATCAAAAGACAAGTAAGGCTTTAATTTAACAATTTTAGAAAGGGTTGAAAAACAAGATTTAACAGTATTATGAGTAATAAACGGAGTAATAAACGTACCTCCAATATTAATGTCACTGACAAAGAACGAAAGAAAAAGAAAGTGAGACTTCATCCAGGAAGCACTGACAAACAGTTTTAAACATCATGAGTAAGAACCCGTAGTTGGAAAGCAGGAGTAAAACATTTATAAACCTGGTGGTCGTCAGCATACCCTTCAATATTAAAAACACATTTCTTACTTTCAGGATATAATGACCAAATATACACATTAAACAAGACAGTTATTCAATAAAGTAATTTCCGAAACAAACATTTCATAACAGAGTGAGACGCCTGCTATTATGATTTAAAGATGTGAAAAATCTTTAGGCAATATTACTTAAACTATATTTTAATTGAAATTATGCTTTTCTTTAATTTTATGTTTATTTATCTGTTTGTTTCAGCCCTGTCTGGTCATGATGTGGAGGATGACCACTGTTACTTGACCAGTGCAGAGGGTAATGTCTGGCTCAATCCGTGTAATGGTGCACTGTGTGCGGTCAATGGAAAAGTCACTGAAGGGGCAGTACCGTTAAAACAAGGTGAGACCAGTTACAAACGTAGTATATATAGATGAATCGGGCAACACGATTAAAATTATGTAATTATTAATCGTAGATTGAAAATTATTGATATAGATGCCTTTAGAAGGAGAACTATTACAGTTAACACCAAGTGATTAATTAACAGTCTTTCGTGCCCGCTAGGGTTCGAGACCCCTGGAGGTCGGGTCATACCGAAGACTTTAAAAATGGTACATGTTGCCTTCTCGCTTGATGTTCAGCGCATGGGATTGGAGCATGGTCAACGATCCAGTGATCCTCGACTAGGAAAAAATTCCGAGGACGACGCTATTAAACCGGAAGATTAGAAATGAGCCGTTAAACACAACCAGCAACCAACAATTATAAATAATAATTTTGTAATTGTAGGTAGCAAAATAATTGGCACTCGCAGTTTTCAGAAAGTAGAAAATCATTGTATCTATTGTTCATTATTCAATATTTCATTTCATTTATTTATTTGTTTCTCACAATGTACATAGATTCATGATTTGATATTATACATATATAGCATTATAATAATTGTGAAAGAAGTGACCTGAAAAACCTTAATAGACTTGACAAGCAGGCCACTTCCTGTCTCAATATAAAGTATAAATAGACTATAATCAATTTGAAAGAAATATAAATTAACATACTAACAAATCAAAACAAAAAGTATTTTTGTCTTAATACTTTAGGTTATATTTACGAATGTTTCTTTTCAATGAAAGAATAGTGAGTTGAGATGTAATATTATAGGGTAACAAATTCCATAAAACAATTGATCTATAACGTAATCTGTTCTTAACAACATAACAGTTGTTCTGGATTTTGGAACATGGAGTTGTACTGTTTGTCTAGTATTGTGATCGTGTACATCACTGTTGCATGTAAAGAAATACGAGAATAAAGATGGAGTAAGATTATCGATAGCCCGATAAGTGAATGTAGCAATATAAATATTAATTGAATCAATGAGTTTGACAATGTGCAAGGTTCTAAATATAGCATTATTGGTATGCTCACGATAATTAGAAAGTGTAATATGGCAAATTGTTCTTTTTGTATAACAAATAATTTGTTAAGATTTTGTTTACATAATTATGAGGCGTAATTAGAGTATGGAATAAGAATTACACAGAATAGATAGAGGTAATATATGTTTTAACTTAGAAAGGACTCCCACATTTCTTGCTATATTAGAATTAACAGTTTTAGCTATAGTGATATATGTAGGAATTGACATGCTCGTTTAACACAAAGTGATTATTACATCTATACTTTGAATGGTGCTGCTGTAGTATGTCTTTTTGTTGCAGAAAAAATACTTTTTGCAGCAATCAATGATGTTACTTAATTGTTTTCATTATTTATTAACAATTTCTTTGTGTTTTCTTCAGGTTGTTTGGTGTCCATTGGTAAGACCAATTTGTTCCGGTTTAACCATCCTGTCGATGCACAGCGCATGAGACTCGAATTGAAGTCCATGGCACACGACAGTCCAAAAACAACATCATCTACACAAAATCTACTCGCTTCAACCTATTTCCAAACTTATGGGTAAATTAAGCTGCATTAATTATACCGGATATATTTCCATGTTATGTTAAACCCTTCCAGAAGACTACTGTATCCATTGATGTCTAATAATCTTATTATAAAAACAATAACGTGGGACGGATGTCGAGATGTCCGAGATGTTTGACTGTAAAAGGCTTTTTTAATACGGCTCCTTGACTCACACAACTTATATCGGTACGTAACTATGGAGGAACAGTAGGGGTTTCGGAGAGGAAGGGGGACAAGTGGTCGGCTGTTCTCACAGAGGCAGCTGGTGGAAAGGAAGCTGGAGGTGAAAGGGAGTATGGCTTTGTTTTTTTAGATTTGGAGAAGGTCTATGATACGGTTCCTAGGGATTTAGTTATGTATACGTTGAAGCAGTATTAAATGATGCAATGTCATGCACACTATGTATACTATTACTTCTAAATTATTTTTTAATTTTAATTTATATTTTCACTATAGCAGTCAGTGATCACACATTTACGTATATTAGATTTTACCCTAACTGCACTGTGGGGGGGGGGGGGGACGACTCCATCGCATTCCCTTCGGATATAATTTTTTCCTCTTGCGACTTTTTTCTTTGATGTATCGCGCACATTTTGAGACCATATTTGGCACCATAGGTCCCTCCGTTGATGAGGTTACGCAACATTTAGTAAGCACATGTCACAGAAGTCATCAATTTTTGCATTATATCACTATATAACTTGTACAATACAAAAGATTAAATGGTATTATAATCTTAATCTTAATTTAAATATTTCAACATTTACCCAAAGCTTTTAAAGAACTATGAACAATATAATACATAAAAAATAAAACAATAGAATACATAAGAAATTAAACAATAGAACACATAAGAAATTAAGAAACGTATTGAAATACACACAAATTTATGCAAATTAATGTTACATAGCACGTAAATACAAGATTTTCAACAGATATTGGATTCTTTATATTTACAAAGCATATTCCTTGCTTTTCTCAGCATGTTAAGTTATTTTAGACCTTAATTTAGGAAATAATGGCTTTTTCTTACAAAATGGTCAACAATTAATTATGCAATAATTACAAATTATAACGATTTTGATGCGTGTTGATAACATGATTATTTATAAGCATGCAAATTTTCCGGTCGATCAGTTTTACCGTGACCGAGATGTTAGGGGCCTCTGAGGGCCCCCCGCCCCCAGTGTTTTTGCACCTCAAAATAGCCCAGTGCAGTTAGGGTTAAGAAGATATGTAACTGTTGTGATGTGATGTCTACAATCAATGCATAAATGAACTTACTGATATGTTTAATTTCTCCATAACATTGGGCTCATCAGAAAATATCTCACTGAAGACGCAACCAAACAACTTATACACGCCTTTGTTACTTCCTGCCTTAACATGGCAAATTATCTAGGCCTACTACTATATTGCCTACCTACCAATCACATTTCTTGTATATCTTTCCCCCCAGCACATCGCTGTTAGGATAGTTACTACCAGAGAACACTTAACGCCTGTTCTTAGAGACTTGCGTTGGCTTCCTATTCCACAGCAATTTATTTTCAACATTCTGACATATGCCTACCAGTCATACGCGGGGTTGTCACCAACATACCTGTCAAGTGCATTACACATGTCACCCTTATATATACACCAGCTCGTCAACTTCGCTCGCAGAACAAAAGTTTACTCTCAATCAAGAAGATATAGAGATGATGTGATAAACAGTCATTTACCTCTGCTGCCCCTGTTCTCTGGAATGACTTACCAGAACCTCTCAAGATATCACCGTCTCCATTACCTTTCAAATCTGCCCTAAAACCGCATTTGATGAGAAGGTTTAACCGTTTCTTGTATATTTGTGTCACAACGCCTCGAGCGTCTTTGTGACGAATGTAGGCGCATTATAAATTTTCATTGTTATTATTATTTTTTTAACAAAAGTAACCTATTTGGCTTGTAAACTATCACAAATAATAATTTTCCTTCTTTTCTCCTATTAGGATGGAAAAAGATAATTATCAAGATGAACTGGAACGATTGATAGAAAAACGGTAATTTGATTTTGTCGTCATTTTCCTTCCATGTGTTGTTATTTATGAAGTAGTGGAATGTAATCAAACTGAAGTTTATTTGTATCTTCATGCGCAATATCCAATTAATGGTTCTATATTCAATAAATGAAGATAGTAGTAGGTTGAGTCACGTCCAATGATGCGTTTATACAGCGCCGTAGGCGCTTATCACTTCATTGTCCTCGTCTATTCAACATGCTCTATAATAATATCCCTCCACCCAATTTGATCTTGCGCAAGGTTCATTGTATCATCAAAGTTGTCAATGTTCCGACCTTTTAGTTGCGACTTTAATGTGCCAAATAATGTGGTCTTCCTCTTGGTTTCTTTGTGTGTTTCAGTGCTTCACTCAGTGCGACTTTAGCTGGGGCGTCATCATGGAGTCTAGAACCGGCTAGCGTGGCGCAATGGTTCGAGCATCTGCCTGCAAGCCGGTAGACCAGATAGTGGTTTCGTGCCTGCTAGGGTTCGAGACCCCTGGAGGTCGGGTCATACCGAAGACTTTAAAAATGG
>JAODAI010469954.1:0-14365 GCA_027575025.1 Scotoplanes globosa | reverse complement strand
CATGATTGTCAACCACACAATCCTCCACAGGTAAACCACTAAACCTATTAGCGAGTGGAACCCCAGTACTATGATGACCATCGATATGGCAAACCACGCCCAGCTCACCAATACCACCAACAACAGACCGCCCATCCCTACAACTACAACCCTGCACTAATACTTCAAGATACTTAACCCTCAACACTTTTTACATGTAAATTCAAAGGTGTCACTTGAAGCTTCGTGAAAATTACAGGAAAGATCTGCCTGTATCTTTCATCTATCTCATTGCCTTTTTAACGGCCCTCCTATCGGCCCTCCTCTGCTTCTTCTCACCAAGATGAACTTGAAATTGAGAGTAAATTACCATGTCAAATACCATCGAACCTTATCTCAATAACGAAAATAGGTATCAACGTGAAATTTGCTGGAGTTTCTGGAGTTTTTTCAGTATCTTTATTACATTTTGAACCAGAAGCACACATATCCTGATTGGCTGGCTACCTGCTACCATGGCAACGAATTAGAAAATCCGGCTTCTTTATGTTGTACGGAATATTGTCATGTACAACTCACCCAAAGATGAGACCTGTATACTGGTGCTATATCTCCAGTTCCGTTTGTCCCGTGTATAGCCAACAGGAGGTCCCAGCTGGTTACCATAGCAAGCACACTTTTTTAGATTCCGACAATGTATACTATGTACCAGAATAAAAAAAAAGGAGTGAACCATGCACAAAGATGAGATAATTGGATTCCCCAAATACCCCAAATGACCCTTTTTCCACCCCATCTTAATGTAAAGTGAGAAAAATATAGGTCGCAACATAGAACCTTGTGATACTCCGTAAATAATATCCTCAGACTTTGAATTGTTGCCACCCATAGTACACACTGCGTGAAGAAGAGATAATAACAAAACATGATCAACTGTATCAAATGCTGCCGAAAAATCCAGTAGGACAAGAAGTATAAGCTTGGGGTTATCAACTGAAGTCATAATATCATTATTCATACGAGTAAGGGCAGTTCCAATGTTGTGGGCACGTTTATATGCATACTGGAACGGCTCTAGAATATTATTGTCCTCAAGATAAAGTTGAAATTGAGAGTAAAGTACCCTGTCAAGTATGATCGAACCTTATTAGTATTGTTACCGTATTTAAATGCAGTAGGAACAGTATCACTAGATAAACTTAAATTAAAAATTCGAGTAATTGAAGGCAAAAGAACATCATAACAAGTTTTAACAAGGTGGGTTGGCACCGGATCAGCTTTGCTAGTCTTAGAGGCAATTTTTCTCAAAATATTTTTGACATCCTCCTCAGTTACGAACTGACAAGCAAAACAAATTTGAAGTGAATTAGAGCGACCATAAATAGACTGATCACTAATAAGAGTATTAATCGAAAATTCTGAATGAATAGTAGCAATTTTGTCCAGGAAAAAATACTAAATTTGCCAGCTATGTTATGTTGTTTAATAAGAAAAGTGGAAGATTTAGTAGGAGTTTTGACAAAACCAGTAATAGTATTAAAGAGTTTAGGGTGGTTCTTTGCATTATTTGTGATTTGATCATGAAAGAAGTCTCGCGTTTAGTGTAGTAATAAGGGATCTTACAATATGACAGTGTTGAAGAAACATTTATTTATGTACAGCAAGTTTACTTCTTCTCCACTTACGTTCAGCACAACGCCTTTGTCGTGTAGCACTTAATATGTGTTCATGGAAACAATGCACACAATGCACTTTCAGCGAACATTTTTTAGTAATAACTGGGGCATGATGGTCCAGTAAACTAGACAAAACATGGTTATAATTTGAATATGTTAAATCGCCAATCGGGGAAATGTCTTAAAAGCAGTAATGTCAATTGACTATATTTTCCTGAACGACATAGTTTTGGAATTACCACAACACCCTTGATTGCCATATATATCATAAAAATAGCATGATGATCCAAAATTATAACATCTTGAGAACATCTACATTGTGAACAATATTTTCTAAATCAGAACACGTTATAATTAAGTCAAGAATATAGCCACGTTTCTGCGTGGCTGATTTTACATGCCGAGTCATATTATAGACCGAAAAAATATCAATGATTTTTTGGGGTATTACAATCGGTCTCATTATCAAGATGCAAATTAAAATTACCAGTCAAATATTATTTCCAATAGCGTGAACATTAACATATTGTAATAATGTATCAAATTCATCATAAAACGTATTTATTCTAGAGACAGTGGATGGTGGCCAGTATATAACAAAAAGTCTAAGTTTAATAGATTCAATATATAATTCCATATATTCAAACGATTATATTTTATTTTTTAACAGAGATATTAAAACGTGACGTAGAAAATACACCAACAACACCATCTCCAAATATCACCACCAAGTATAGCAATTCGCTTTTTCAGAAAATATCAGTGAATATCCAAAGTGGTGTCAAGGATGGCATAACAGTATTTGAAGTAGGACATACATCACCGATGGCGTCAAACAAACACTCAAGATACTGAAAAATGTCACCAGTCTTGGTACTGGTAGTGCTGTTGTTGGTACCAAAGTGAATTATTACTATATCTGGAACAATATCACTAACAATAATTGGAGCAATTTTAACCCAGTTTTCAATATTTGATCTAACCATACATCAATTGAAAACCATATTAAAGCTATTCAACTTTCTGCCAGATACACGTTTTGGAATGAAGTCACCAATAATTACGGCAACAGGACGTGCACGCCGCCGTTTTGGCTGTGTTCATTTAGTGTTCACTGTAGAATGAGGTGCTTACCCTGCTGGTTCAGTGCTATTGTGACCAGGCGGTGCTGCATATATATGCTTGGAAACCAATGAATGAATGAATGAATGAATAGGTTTCCTGGCCCTTTTCAACGCAGTGGTTATATGAGCCACCCAAAGCCTTTGATATACCAGTTAGAGCCGCTGAAATATAATCATCATCACTCCGGATTCGAACTCGTTACCTTACGATCATAAGTCCAACGCTCTATCAATTGAGCTAACCGGTCAAGGCCAAAAAGCATGGTAATGGTAGATGGTTAGGAGTGTCATGGTTGGTAGTTCTGACAGGAAACTTAGGGGGATCTGGGAAGATTTTGAGAGAAGATACTGCCTTTATCTTCTTTGTTTGTTTTGGGGTCAATATAGCATCGACAGATCTGACAATGTCGGTGGCATTGTCCATGACAGGACAATCCTCAACATCGAGATCCTCAAACATATTGGTGACCGGAACACTGTAATTTGAGGCGAGCTCAACTACATCAATCGTATCATCTCATGCGATCCCACATGAAGTGTTTGAAGTGGCAGTAGTCGTCATGATGACCTGTGTTATCCAGTCTCTATCACACGTGCCATGAACATCAGTTTGGAAGCTTTCGTAAAGTAATATGGGTAACACGACGAATTGACAACTATTGTAGAAGCCTGCATATCCTGATCGATCATGCCAGTCATATCAGTCTGATAACTATGTGACGCTTGTATATTATCCGTATAAAAAAGCATCACAAACTACATGATTCTTAGGGTTTGGTGTCTGAGTATAGACGCCATTGTCGGTGACATTTGCTAGTAATGGAGATAGTGATACAAAATTGGATGCATTTGCCATAATTGATCGATGTTGACTGACATTTATATTTACATAATATTCGTTCCTCTGTAAATACATGGTATGTAGTATTATCTCCACTATCAATGTTGTCCAAACATAAATCAAAGCTGTAGTCAGCATTAGTCTAATCCATTATAACGTCAATCAGGAATAAAAACTAACCAAAAGCCAACTTATATAATTATTAAATTTGGGGATGGTGCTGATTATAGCTGCTACACTCTTATATATAATATATGGGCCAAATCCCTATATCATCTCACCTGACCAAAATTATATCGTTTATACATGAGAACTTATACCACTAACATCATAATTATGTGACTGCTTTTAGTTGCGCAGGTAATTATTAATTCTTTCAAATGTGATATTTTTCTTATTTTAAATGAATCGAGGATATCGGCTCATGTAAATCTTACCATAAGCCAACAGGGCAGCGATAGGCACAAAGTGCCGTATTGTTCCACGGTTATACTTGATGAGCATATAGTACATATTAACTCCCTCAACGGACATCCATGATATTGTTGCCAGGCAGAAGAAATGGATAGTCGCTGATATTATCTGGCACACTGTTGGGTTGTCCTTAACCACATCTCCCGTCAAGAACGCCATATAGAAACCAATTAGCGACACACACAAATTGATATGGATATGAGTTGGCTGTTTATTTTTAGATTTCCTGCATATAAGAAGACAATTATATAATATATACATCATAATGAATGCAAGATCAATGTATGTATTAGACTAGTGTTGTATTGTCGTGTATATCAATATAGTATACTATCGGTATGATACATACATGTTACGTATCAACCATATTATGTATTGGGATATGGGCCAAATTCAAAACTTGGATCGACACTACCAACATTTAAATCATTATCAGTACAATAAATGTCACCTGTTATAATGGTTGTAACAAAATATGATCCACAACATTCGGGGGGAAGAAATTGTTTTTTTACTAAAAATAGATGGCACCCAGCTACATTATCTCTTCCAATGTCACCATCGATACGCCGTATAGCATACCGGTATATATGTATATATGTATATGTAAGGTAATAATTGTGGAACTAACTGCAGTTGGGTGACAGTTGATAAATAGCCGTCGAGATTCTAAATTTTATCAAATAATGGAAGATTACATTTAATTAAAATGTAGGATTCCTTATATACTGAGATCCAGCATAATTCTTACACAAATCCAGCAATATTTCGACATGATTATTTACTGAAAATAGGCACTACAAAGTGTCTATAAATGAGCTGGATATGTTACAATTGCATAATATATGCAATAACATGATGTGTATAGTAATACATATGTAATGCACCATGGCAAATCGGGTATTATGCTGTTATTCTCCATTTTGAGCTAGGAGGGATTTTCTTACAAAATATATCACAAATCCAATGGATTATGGCCTACTTTGTTAAAAAAACTGAAATAACTTAGAATATTAACAGTTTCTTGATTTTGGTATCAAAGTAAAGCTACTGGTCTTGTCTTTCTTTTTACACCAATATCTCAACATGACCCAGACCCGACATAATACCTGATCTGACATGGTACATGACATATGAGTACGCATTTATTTATGTATAATATACATTATATAGACCTACTAATGAAATATGTAAATTATGGGATTAGTAACAAATTGTGCCTATTTTATAATGGTATAGATATATGCAAATTAATACGTACTTGACAATTGCTAATATCAGTATGCATGCAAGTAAGGCTGCCGTTGATATGGCGGATCCAATCCATGTGATAACGGACAAGTATGGTGGGGTAATCACTTCATTGCGTTTTGTTTTCTGTTAACATTATAAGTAAAATAAACATTGATTGTACCTGTATTACTAAGATATATACTTTAATGGTAAATACATATTATATATTTCACTAGTTGCATAGGTTAGGATTTTTTTGTAACGGCGAAATATAGACTTTGCACGGTATTCATTAGGGAAAACGAAATTTCGAAAGGAAAACTTCTACACCATTGTTGTCTGTGGCAAATTACTTCAAAGATATCATAATACCATTCAAATCGAATATAGGGGAAAGCGAGGACGAGCCGCGATTTTTTACTAGTCGAATCGAGGGTAATTTGCATATCAACAAAGTCAATTTTACGTTGTAGAGCAATCACATTGCAGGACACGGTTGCCGCCCACCGGGCCAAGCCCCTTGTCGAAAACCCACTTTCTGTTACATTTTTTTACATTTTCTGGTCGGATTATGAAAGCCTGATATGGAGGGATGGAAATTTGGAGAAATCCCTGACCCTAACCCTTGTTTTCCAATCAATTTCGTTTTCGAAAATGTTGTATATATTAAAATTACCCTTGATTCGCCTAGTAATACAACTATCATGGACGGGCCATTACAATAGCGTATAATCAGTTCATCGTCAGGGACAAGAGTAACCAAGGCAATAACACAGTGAACGTATACAAGAATACAGAATAATAAAAGAAAGTAAATAACAAGGGAAACAAACAAAGGTTATTTAAATAAATGTTAAACTCCTTAGAAATGGAAATTCCTTTGCAGCACCCGTCTTTATATCAAATTCCTCCTTGAACAGGAGAGTATTCCACTGTTTTCCCCCTGGAACGCCACTATATGGCAATCTAACAAATATATTGACGTTCCAGGGAAAACTTGTAGGTAGACTAATTAGGAAAATTTGACCTCTTCTTAAGCACTATATTAAACTAGTTAAGTTTATTATTTTGTATAATAACATAAACAGAGCTAGCTTTTTTACGTATAAGGATACGATACCTAAAAACTTACAAAGTATTGTTGTATATAAATCCATTTGTCCTGGTTGTAGAGCCACTTAAATTGGTAAAACTGAACGTTGCTTAGTAACTAGGATAAAATAACACGCCAATCAAAAGGATAGTGAAATTTTAATACATATTAAAGACTGTAACGATTTCCAATTCATCCATTCCCTTCTTCACTTACCCAACTTGAGTGACAGCTCGGTTGATGACGTTTTGGATGTCCCTCTCCATGAAGTTATGCTACATAATACTAGTATAATAAATAGGGCTAAACAGTGGAATACTCTCCTGTTCAAGGAGGCATTTGCTATAAAGACGGGTGCTTCCTAGAAAAAAAGAATTTTCCGCTTCTAAAGAGTTTAATTTATTTAAGTAGCCTTTGTTTGTTTCCCTTGTTATGTACTTTCCCTTTATTCTTTTATTAATGTATGTTTTATTCTTCTATTAATATTAGCTTGGTTATCTTGTCCCTGACGATGAACTCATTAAGTTCGAAATATAGGAATTATACATACATGTAGTCATCATAAAATTACTCGGAGTTACAATAATTATTTTATATATAAATATATATTATGTATATGAGTCTCATTAGGATAGTATGGTGTATCAGTGAAGGGGTTAACGGGGATATGAACAGTGAAAATTGTACCGGGATTGTGACCCCGGGACTTGCACCATATGTACTAACAATATAGTGGGGATTTAGCCGAGATGTTTAGCAAAATAATGCCTCGCCCTGCTGGTACGTCATGAATGTAGCCGGTGAAAAAATGGCCACGCAACAATTGTGAAAATAACATCTGCGTTAGAGTTACGGCTATGCCGGGGTATGTGGATAACTCTTAAGAAGTGCATAACTGATATATCAAAGCTTTGGATGACTCAGAAAACATTCATTTATCTATTAAATAGATGATTGTACATTTTGTAATATTAATTTTAAAACAATGCCTTTATGACCCGCCTCATACGAGTGGCTTTGACTATAATTTTAATTATGGCAAGCAGGATATATGGCTGCTAACTTTCAAGGAATTATATGGTTCCGCTACTATAGGAACGTTCGAGTATTCTTCACGGCCAATATTATATTACTAGCTATATAAACGTTAGTTGATCGGTACCGCCAATGCAGGTGTAGCGAAACAGGTCCATATACAAATTGTGATGAGTCAATGATATCCTTATTTATTTTATTAATTTCATCAATATTTTGATTTATGTATATCGGATATATCGATAAATAGCAAACTATATTTGAAATCGTTAATTATTGGGAAATCTTTTCTTCGTCAGGCTTAATGTTGTATTTGAATGGTTTCAAATTATTGCCACTTGTCAAGAACCCTATTTTATAATAGTATCAACTGATCGCTAATATTAGACGGCGGACTCGTATAACCGCCCTGCATTGACATAGTTCCGTATTGATCTTTCGTTGTTTTGTACGAGTCACATGCCCCACACGGTATGTAAGTTGTTTCCCATTGGGAGACTCGAATCGAAAATATAATAACAATAAGAAGAATATTAAATATTAATATATACCAGAAGGTTCCAGCTCAAAGTGCTTTACAACAGTTACATTTTACATTAATACAAGTATGGTTCATGAAAATATGTATTAATTATAATAAAGTGAGAAAAGATTAGTTCTAAGTGACCTCTTAGTGTTAATGTATGACATAATTTGACACTCTCTAGTAATTAATTACAAAGTGTTGCAACTGCAAATGAATAACAATTACTTCCATAACATATAGTATTTGATTGCGGCTGTACTAAGTTATATTTGTTGCATGAGTGCAGATTTCGAGCTGTTTCATACTAATGAATCAGTTCACCAATATAATGAGGCTGTTTAAATTTAAGCCCTCAAAATGTAATAACATTTTTTTAAATTTAATCCGATATTTCACAGGAAGCCAAATTAAATCATAAAGAATAGCTGTAATGTCTTGGAGACATTCTAACAATTCGTGCTGCCAAATTTTGATTTGTTTGTAGGCTATTTATTTGACGGATAGATGAACCGAATAATTAATTATACAATTAATATAATTAATATCCCTGCACTTTTTACCAAGACATTTTCCAATGTACGAGATATTTTTGGGTCCAATGTACGAGATATTTTTTAGCTGAAAATTAATCCCAAGATAGAGTATTATAAAACAAAACACCATATTTGTTAATCTTTCTGACACTTTGATTTTAGGGCCACTAGCAGACAAATATGTAAGTTGAACATTTGTTTTACAAAATTTAGAACGAAAAAACATAAATTATGTTATATCAATGTTCAATTTTAACTTTTTTTTATGAGAAAGCTGATAATATATCACGTTCGTTGAAATAAATATATAATTGTGTATCATCCGCATATTGATGAAAATAAATTCCATGCTTACGGATAGTATCATAATTCCTTTAATAGAGTGGACATAATAAATGTCCCAGAACAGAAACCTGAGGAATCCCATAAATAATATTCTTAATATTTTTTTGCCACCAGTATTAACACTTTGCGAAAGATTATTTAAATACAAAGAAAACCATGCATGAGCACTATCCTTAATAAAGTAATCGTGTCGTAACTGAGATAATAACACGGCATGATCTACTGTATCAAATGCAGCAGATAGATTCCAAAGAACTAAAAGCACAAATTTTCAGTGATCAAGTGAAATCATAATGTCATTATTAATATGAGTAATCGTAGTTTCAATACTGTGGCCATGCTTATACGCAGATTGAAACGGCTCCAGAATATTATTATTCTCAAGATGGAGCTGAAATTGAGCATATATAACCCTCTCAAGTAGCTTAGAAATGAAAGGCAAATTTGAAATTCGTCGAAAATTTGCGAGTGAATTAATATCACCTTTTTGTATTTCTTAATTACCGGAGTAATATTGATTGCGGCCATTAACGAAAAATATGAACAGTTGAACTGGTCAGACTTCGGTTGATTATTCGAGTAATTACTGGCAAGAGAACATTCAAACCTATTTTAACAAGATCCGTTGGCATTGGTCACCCCTACTTGTTTTTGCAACATTTTTTTCGTAATATTATATACCAAACCATTTCACACCGATATAGTCACTTCCATTAAATCCAGTATTTTTAAGAGCAGTAATACTTAGCTTTTTATTTCTTCCCATGTTGACATTGTGTGTACCCTTTCTAATATAGTATTATATATATAGTCTTTTATTTATATTCTTAGGCCCGTAATTAATTTAATTGCAGACTCTGGAAAATTCCTCCTTTACTATGTGTTATTACTGGTGGGTTCACGCATAGATAGACGGTTCTTGTCATATGTAATTTCTACTCTGACACACAACATCTAGCTTGGTCATGTGAGAATTGAGATTACTAATTTCGATTGCACATGATCTACCATATGTCCTCATTTTCTTCACAACGAGCCCAGCTCGTACATGGCCGTCTTGACAGTGCACCCGCGTTACAGTGGAATATACCTGCCCGATGTTCAATCGGGCTAACATAGGCATATAACTTATAATTCAAGTCAACAAGCAATTTATATTTTTGTCCACTTTTAAATATTTTGGTCAAAGGAGTGCACCATATGGTATGTGCCTAGATGGTACTACCTTTCGTACCAATAATGATGAATGTGCTTAATAAATGTGATGTTGGCTCGCAATTCCTTCATCTTTGTACCATATTGTCTCTATGGTGTTATCAGTGTTTCTCTCTAATATACTGCAACCCGTTCTTGACAATCTCGACAGTATCAAAGTACAGACTCTACTTTTTAGCATCCATGTTAATGATAATTACTGTAGGCAGGTTTTAAATAAGCGGATATATCTTTTTTATGATATCTACCACGAATGATAAATCAACTCCCTCGATGCAGTATGTAACACATATATCATTGGTAAGCTAAGTTAAGTAGGAAAGGATCAGCAAGGACGTGGTCCTCATAATATGATCATGAAGCTCCATCAACCCTGAAATGGACCTCCTACACCCGTCCATATATAGTCACACATATATCTACCAAGACCATTATCATAAGGTATTGACATTATCCTGGCGAACCAACGACTCTGGACTCCGAGAGAAGGAACATTTCCTAACATCCAACCTGGAATACTCCTTACGTAATCTAAGACTATGACCTCTGGTACCAGAATAATCAGACAGCGTAAGGAAATCATTGAACTTCAACTTATCAAAACCATGAACAATTTAATATCTGAATAAGACCACCACGAACATGACGACGTTCCAATGTTGTAAGCTTTAGATAAGTCAATCGTCGCTCGTACGATAGGGAACTAACTTATTAGTAGCCCTTCTTATTTCTCTGTTAACTTGACTGAGGGTCAGTTTTCTTCCACTGTCGACCTTCAACCATTTACCTAGACATATCGGAGCTTTCTGACAAGCGTAGCAACATGTGTCTGGTCTGGTATTATAAATAATTTGGACAGTATCTTGCTCAATGTCTAGACGTATTTCTTGTGAAACATTTACCTGCACAATTGAAGAAAGACCGCTGTTCACATTTTATATGGTTTGTTATGGCCGATAATTTTCGTTTCAACTCTAGGAAGCCTGCTTTTATTATTTATATCACCTATACGGTCAAGTTGTTATCTTCGTCTTGTCTTCACCCAATCTTCTATAAACGACACAGTATAATACTCACAATCATCCGTGGCGCTGCAGCCTTTGCTATAAGCTACGGAAAACGATTTGATCTATATGACAATGGTGACGGCTTTGTGAAGAACATGTGGTCATATTTGAGATAAGAGCGCGGTTGGCATTCAATCGTTTAGGCATTCGGAATTTATCTTTTCAGGTCAGGAAAACGCCAGATATAAATTTAATAAAATATACAAAATTATCCCAAACATTGCATATTGAAAGCTACTAAGTTCTTTTTTCATACACACATGGGCACTGCCATCACTGACTATATATGTATTCCCCTTTTAGGTGCATATACAAAGTAACAGGGAGTCTGGCAACCTCAGAATCATAATAGCTATGATATTAAATGTATTTGTAATACCCCCTACATTATAAAACAATGACAATCACCATACACTCGTTAAGTCCTGCTTCCCCATTTGCGAATTAACTAACCTTGTAAAATGTATTGCCCCAAATTATTTAAACACAACCAATCTATAACAAATATATCCCTACTATCATGAAAACTAGAGACTAAATCCAGATACCTAATATCAATTCAGAGAAACTCTCTCAATAACACATTTAATATATACATATTTTAGTGGGAGATTTGGTGTTGATCCTTAACGATATTTAAATAAACAATCATGAGCATGGGCGTTATCAGTTTTGGAATGATATTTAGTCGCATAATCAATTCAAAAGATTATCAATATAAATATTGCATTTCAAAAGGGAAAACAAATCTTAAATATTTTAGTATGTCTAAGTTATTATAAATTCCTCAATAGTTTTATATGTGTATTTTAGGCCATAATAAATAAAAATGTGCTTGACTATCACTTGAAATTATATTTATCTGAAGAAACAGTCTGAATAACTCATTTATATATTATTTAACTTCCATTACATCATTGTCCTGGAAGTATTGAGTAATATTGATCGAAACATTGTGTTGGATTCGGACGTGGCGGTAACATTGCTGCTTTCTAAAGTAGTAAAATTGATATATAGTAAAGTCCAGAAAATGGTGTACCTGAATGTCGAAAATGATTTTACTTGAGTTTACAGTACCTAAAATCAATTTCCCCAAACATAAATAAAATTGTACACTTTCGATGGCAGAGATTATCGGTGGTTTTTGTATTGATATTTTGTTGAACAAGTTATATTGCACAGTAATGCGAATACTTACCACTAAAATAGCAAAGCTTGTCAGATGATCGCAAGAACACACAATCTGCTGGTTGCTGTTGTCGATTGTTGTAAGACAGCCAGAGGAGGACCATTGTCCATTACCACCGGCATCCACGTACTCCCAAAATACACAGGTATACGTTGCATTGTTGTCAGTTGCTGTAAACTAGTAAACAATAACATTGATATGACAATCATTAGTATGTGGTTAGACGTATATAAACCGAAGAGTTTGTCCACAGTATTATAGGCAACCTAAGTGGTGTATTGTGTTTACTCGACAGCTATTCCAGTTACCATGGTATATTTCACCTTTTAATTAGTTCACATTTACCAAACAATATACTAATATTTGTATTACTTCAAGGATATATATTTATATATGGGTACCCACTTTCAAGTTATTTTTTATTTAACTGTTAATCTATATATTTACTCTTGCTAACATGATGTGTACATTCCATTTATAATTGTCCTACATTATAACAAGGCTCCATTATATTTTAAGTTAGTTTTGATTTAATTTCATGATTTTAGGAGAATAACAAAAAATGGATCAATAGTTTGTTCCAATACGACTATGAATACGAGGACTAACAACCACGAATTGGCTACCGCGTCCTGGGTAAACGACGCACCACTTGTTCAGGCAACGGGGATAAATAAGCAAATCCATGGAGGTCGACCAACCGGTCTCGGTATGAGGTCCGGATAGGGAACTTAATTGTAGGCTCAATGGGAGGGAAGAGTATGGCAGTGGTGGAGATGATGTGGCTGGATATTTGTTGTATACAGAAGACAAAGTGGAAGTGAGATTGGGCGAGGAGATTAGTAGGTGGTTTTAAACTGTTTCATGCAGGGGGATGGAAGGAGTAATAGGGTTAGTATTTTAGCTTCAGAAGGGTTGAGTAAGGCAGTAGTTAGGCGAGGGTATTGCAGGTGAGAAGGGATACATATTTGGATATGGATTTTCATTAAAAGTCAGCTGGTGGGTATTATGTCTTTCTATGACCCACATACTGGTAGGAAGGAAGGGGATAAGGTAGCATTTAGAGGTCTGCTGGAGAGGATGATGAGTCTAGTGCAGGAGGGAACCATGTTGTGTGTTGCTTGGGATTTTAACGCCCATTTTGGGGTTAGAGGGGTAGATGAGGAGGAGTGTGTAGACAGTTTTGGATGGGGAACGAGGAAGAGGGAGGGTAGCGAGTTAGTGGAGCTTTGTCTTCGTAATGACGTGGCTGTGGCTGGTTCCTTTTTTTCCAAAAGAGAGCCAATCACAAAATTACACATAGGAGTGGGTTATCCAAAACAGAGGTGCATTTGTTGGTAGTTAGGAAGAAGCAATTGTGGATGGTAAGCGATTGTAAGTCCATTGCTGGGTAATATGTTACTACCCAACATAAGCCTCTGTTGTTCGTAATAAGGTTAGATAAGCTTAATGCGGCAAGCTGTAAGTAGGTCAACAAGTGATTAAGTGGTGGCTATGCAATGGTCAAGTGGCCGCATAGTATAGGGACATGGTAGCATATGGCTTCGGGGAGCTACATGAGCAGGCAGTGATTATATAAATTAAATGGGGTATTTTTAACTTAAGAGCAACTTTGTCGAAGGACATCGGGTAAGCGTGGGGGTCCATGGAAGAAAAGGCTGATATGGTGAACGAATGATGTATAGTGGGCGGTGGACGAGAAGGGGGAGCTACGGAATACATTATAGGAGATCATGGATAGGGGCGTTCAACCTGACTTAGCATTACGGCATCTATATGGGCAGAACAAGAGAACAGCGTTAGAAAAGGCAAGTGGTGATATAGAAAATAACATTTATAAGCGGCTGAATGATGACAGGGAAAGGAAACTTACATTTATAATGGCACGGGGCATAAAGGAAGGGTAATATATATTAAGGGAAGGAAAATTACCACCCCTAGGGCTATTGTGCGATGGAAGAATGAGTTTCCTGAGATTAATTTTGACTGGAATACCATTTTTAATCTTCCTTACGTTACAGCTATTAATTCAAAA
>JAODAI010469843.1:0-14367 GCA_027575025.1 Scotoplanes globosa | reverse complement strand
TTGAGAGGGATTTTAGGAGGGCTGGGGGAGATGGCGATTGGAGGGTTATGGCCATGGATAGAGGGAGGTGGAGAGTGACGCGGCAGTTAGTTAGTGTATTCTTCCTCACCCCTTGATAGGGATTCAGGAGGTAGAGAGAGAGAGTATATCCATGTTTTCCCCCCACAAGAACAAGTTTCCAAATTCAATCATCGGAAGTTGACTTAAAATTTATATATTTCAGAGTGATCACCTGACTTTGTAATTATAAAATGCTTGGGCTTCTCCCACTTCTGTATACATATCACCTTGAAAAATAAATAATCACTGCGTTATTTACTGTCGGATGCATTGCACCACAACTGCCTCATCCAGTTTTTTTGCGCACTATAACCTTAACTCTTGTCATGCTGAGCACATCTACACAAAATACAGCACAGGAAACCTCTCTTTCTACCTCATGTATCCCTAAAAAGGCTCCTCGGTGCCTGTCAGGAGCGTTTAAGGAGCGCGATCGCGTTGGTGCTCCTCAAACGTGGAGGCCTGGTTATCTGATATAGTGGATCCAAGTTAAGTCAATTGGTTTACGTTTTCCAGCTGATTATCTTTGATAGTAATAGATGAAGGGTGAGTGACATAGTACTGAGTATATTGTACACATTTATACACAGCAAAATAAGCTTATTATGATTTTTAGCTATAATACCTCTGAGGTATATATATTTTTTGGAGTTTCTTAATCTTGTTCAATGTCAGTACTATTAAAATGTTTCTTAATTTTTTGGCTTCTATTACTAGTTTCTTATAAAGAATATGTAGTACTACTAGTGTGGCGTCAATTATTACAGTGTGCCCTATTCATGAAACCCTGTGACCAATGCAACCAATGAATGCTGAAAACAAACAGTTAGAATGATTTGCAAATATGATGTCAGTTTGTTTATGTTTATAGCACATTACACAGCAACGAAGCCATTTATTATGATTTTTAGCTACAGTACCTAGGCATATATATTTTTGGGGAGTTTCTTAATCTTGTTAATGTAGGTAGTACTATTAAAATGTTTCTTAATTTTTTGGCTTCTATTACTAGTTTCTTATAGTTTCTTATAAAGAATGTGTACAGTAGTACTAGTGTGGCATCAGTATTACAGTACGGTACCCTAGCACTAGTCATGAAACCATGTGACCAATGCAACCAATGAATGCTGATGTAAATAAACAGTTGGAATGATTTGCAAATATGATGTCAGTTTGTTTATGTTTATAGGAAATAAATAAACAGGTTATGTCCTGCTCTACTGAAGGGGAGTAACTAATAATCTTGAGAGAATCCATTATGTGAAAGATAAAGATGAAAGGTAGTAGGCCTAAGTAAATCTAAAAGAATGCAACTATTGAAACTCAATGTAATCATATCCCACAAGTCCCTAAGATCTAGAAATATTGAATGTGGTAACCAATTTAGAGATCGCGGAAAATCGGTGGCCCTACATGACCCACATATCCCGATTTTCCATATTATCATATTGATTTACCTGTCCAATGGTACTTGCAAGTAGACCTACAGTATAGTATACTGTACCAGATCTCAATTTTCTGTTAAATAGTTCAGCACTATGTTTGATTATTTTTCTTTTTATTTAAATTGTTTGCTATAGTATTTATTAATTTGATTTAGATTGTATTTTGTTTTATATAGATCCTATTTTGTTTTATATAATTCAATGTTTTGCAGCTCTGGTGTAAATTTGGATTAATAGGAGGGGCATCTGGGAAGATTTGGCTCTGTATAGGCCTACCGCAGTAGACATTAACAGTTAAGCAGGCTCCATTTGAATAACTAACGCTGAAATAAGTAAGGACTACTAGCTGATTTCCACAGGGTGTCTCTAGCCAAATCAGAAACACATGCATGATTTAAATGCCCTCCTATAAAATACCCATCTGAGCCTGCCTTCTGTTGTATGTGTAATGTGGACATGGGAAGCTTGTAATACTATCAATCCAGCATGAACACAGTCAGTCATATTCGTTGTCCTGCTCTGAACTCTAATAATACTTACTACATCTCTGTATATACAGTACCTGTATATGGATTTAACCCAGGACTGTGCACTCTGTCCTTGTACCAGGGGCTGTACATACTGTAGTAGTAGTAGTATGAATAGTAAGGTACCCTACCCTGCTCAGTCACATAACTGTCAAAACCACTTCCTCTGTCAAGTTTATGTGTTTTCTTGTGATCTCTGACAAAGAGACACAGCCATACAGGGTGCCATGGAGTATTCTCAGGGTTGTATCAGGCAGGCTGCAGAGCAGGCTGCCTATGGAGTCCACCTGACCCCTGATGGCAGGGGTCAACCCACTGCTGCAGTATCACTGGGCCACTGTGTAAACCTGGGAGCTGGATACTATTAAATACAGGCAGAGTCTTTGTTGTGATAGGGCGCATTATATAGGCCACCCACAATGTAGCTAAACAAAGTGACCTGATGGGGTCAGCAGCTCTTCAGACAGACAGTGACCAATGAGCTAGGCTGCAGGTAGATTGGACAGGCATCTCCCTCATTAGACCAGGGAGCTGTATTGGAGGAGCTCCACCATTATTACACTGCCCTGTGGTGATGTCATTTGGGAAGTATATTAGGGTTCTTCCATTGAATCACTGATATCATTAAGGGGGCCGGCCCTTCACAATTATCAAGAAACTACTACTAGAGGCCAAAAAAGTTGGGGTCCCTTCACAATTATCAACATTTGTTGTAAACAGACAGAATACATTCTTCTTTTTCGATAAGAAACTTGTTTATAAGAAACTACTACTAGAGGCCAAAAAAGTTGGGGCCCTTCACAATTATCAACATTTGTTGTAAACAGTCAGCATACATTCTTTTTTTTATAAGAAACTCGTTTATAAGAAACTATTACTAGAGGCCAAAAAAGTTAAGAAACTTTCGGTATTACATTGAAAATCATTAAGGAACTCCCCAAAATTAGTAGTATAAAAATCATAGTAAATGTCTTTCTAAATGTGTACAATACATTACTGTATTGTTGTGATACTGGTATATCTAGTTTTAAAAATCACCATTTTCACCAATAATTTCAACACCTAGATGTCCTGCACAATATTGTCAATTATACCATGTACATAGATAGTTAAAATTAAGAAACTGATAAGAAACTGTAGTAAAATCAGCAATTTTTTTAGAAACTTTCTAGTACTAGGGCCTGACCCTGGTTTCTTATAAAAAAAGTGTACGCGTTAAAAAATGTGATTTTATATCATTACCAAAAACGCTCGTAAATGTCACTTTGAAAAAATGTTAATAGGCCTATAGCTTTCACTTGAAAAAGCGTGGGTTTTATTCACTTGTGAAAATGTTGATAATTGTGACCTGCACCATAACAGCAAGGTAGAGTCCGTACTATCAGCACTATCAACAGGACATCGGGGTGTAGGAACCACCACACTCGGAGCGTGCGTAGGGGCAGGTTTAAGTGGACACACGTATAGCATTACTGCAGTGGGTCAATCGCTTCAACCAACGTGATTGTACATGAATAGTGACCCTCCCATGTCATTTAGTATCAACATACTCATAGCTCCCAACTGACCGGCCCATGGCTTTGAAAAATCCGTATTTTTTTTTAACAACTAAAAATAATATAAATAAGACCCAAATAAGACCCAGGATGTGCATTATGTTGTGTAATACTAGTAGGCCTACTACATGTCCATTTTAAGTTGAATTGGCATATGTTTATAGTTAAACATAGAGACCCTCCCATGGCTTTGAAAAAAACCATTTTGTTTTTTGTTTTTTAACAACTAAAAATAATATAAATAAGACCCAAATAAGACCCCAGATGTTGTGCATTATGTTGTGTAATACTAGTACTACATGTAGGTTTTAAGTTGAATTGGCATATGTTTATAGTTAAACATAGAAATATGTGTATATGAATTGCATCATTTAGTGGGCCTAAAAAAATCTTTAAAAAACAGGGGAAAATAACGGGGGAAAATCTGTTTTTTTTTAAAACTAAAAATCTTCAAAAATGTTAAAACACTGAATTAGTGGCCCCACAATAATCACAATTCTGTGAACTATTTTAACGCCTATCATTACATTTGAATGTCTCGAAATCGTTGACTTCCAGAGGATCCGTAGATGGACCAGCTTCTCAATAATTCAAAGTTGGGAGCTATGCATACTGCACTTGTACTACTGTAGATGCAAAGAAGATTAAATTACAGGAGCTTCAAAACTCCATACACTTTTAAAACATAAACATACAACATGTACTGAACTACACTTTTTTATAGGAAACTATGTGGTCAGGCCTTATTAGTACTAGTTACTGAACAGTTTGTTGATTTTTTGTTTACAATTTGTGATTTAAGAAACCAACGTTATTTACCAAGGCCTCGGGAGAGCAAGTTTTTTTTTTTGTCTTTTTCTAGTAATATAAAGAACGAAACAGGGGAAGCTCCACTGCAATTATACCTTTAACTATACTACACCTCCCCCTTGATTCAGTACTTATGTAGGTTGATGGTGATTTTTTATGAAAATTTAAATGCATGTCTGATTTAGATGTCTGATTACCAATTTAGAATAGTTAACTTTCCTAAAGTTACATAATTTACGTAATATAAATAAGTTCTTAAATCCCAAGCACAGTCGCCGGTGATATACTTGTTCATGATCTCATGTTCAGTTAATTGGATTATTGCAACTCTGTTATATCCAAGGTTCGAAATTAGTAGGCGTCCGGGTACCCAAGACGCCCAGATGTATTAACCACTCAGGGTCACCCTTGTCCCTCACCCCCTTTTTTTGTTTCTCTCCTTTTCTCTTTGTTTCTTTTATTGTAGTACGTGTCGTGATATCCTGTGGTATCGCGTGGTGGGTGGGGGTTGCATGGTCGGTGGGGGTTGATTGCACGGCAGATGTACTGCCGGGCAACCAGTTCTTGTCAAGATTAGTGTAGCTGGTTGCCCTGTGGACACCTAGATATCAATTGGAATATAGTGTTGTTTATTGGAACTGGTTGCCATGTGGACAATCATGTGATTTTCTTTATTTCGAGCCATGCTTATATGCACTTATTACAGCGTAGTTTGTATGTTGTAAAGCACATACATGAATATGTTTATATGGATGTATTATAACCTCAACTTTAGCATTATACTAGCCCCACTACTGAACTCTTGTTTCAAACCAGGGAACTATCTCTGAAGTTAACATCCCCATCATTATTGGAAGCAAGCTTTTGGTATTGCTGAAATATGCAAATGAGATGACTATAACACATGTGTGTATGTAGCTTGTTTGTTGATAAAACAATACTAATTTATATTGTGATACAGACTTCCTGACTGACAGCTCACTATATCCTCATGTTGTTATATATTGGCAGTATTTTTTTATTTTTTGTCACGAACTGTTGTACTTTTTGGAAGAAACTCTTCTACCCCAGGTACATATGAAGCTAGCTCCAAATCAAAGTTTTTTTAGTACACTAAGAAAGTCATTATTTGACTGCGTTCATCCAGGCTGCACTTTGTATTTTAGTATACATTTCATGTATTTCATAGGTTTGTGTATATTTGAGTGGAATTAAAGTCAAATTATGAAATGACACAATTTTTAGTTTAGCTATTATTATAATAGTCAGCTTCCTTTGTTATGTCACATGATTTTGTTTTATCTAGTCACTTTCACCAATAACCTATTCTAATCAATTATTTCAACACCAAGATCTTCTACGTTATATTGCCACCTAATGTGAGTTTCTGCAAAAAAATAGACTAGGTTTCAATTGGAGCTGGACAGTATTTTTAACTGGTCTGAGAAGAACTGGGTATGTTTTTCAACGTTGATAAATGTAAAGTTATTCATGTCAGTAGTCGGAATAAGATGAATGTTTATAATGTCAATGGGAGAAATTTAGCTGTTGTTCAGATGGAGAAAGATTTTGGGGTTCATTTGGATTCTTCATTGAAGCCATCTAAACAATGTGTCAAATCTGCGAGGAGAGCTAATTGGATTTTAGGGTTCATTAGACGTCATTTTAAGTTCCTGCATGAGGATATTGTTAGATTGTACTTAAGCAGATGGTTCGGCCTCATCTGGAGTATGCTATTCCGGCTTGGAATACGTTCCTAGCTAAGCTAAGGATATGATTCTTCTGGAGCATATTCAAAGACGGGTTACTCTGTCCAGGGAGTTGCTCTGTCATACAAGCTACTAAATTAGTTAGTCCCTTGGTTCTCTGTCATATAAGCAACGATTGACTTATCTATAAATTTTACAACTTTGGAACTTCTTCGTGTTTGTGGTGATCTTATTCAGGTGTTTAAAATTATCCATAGTTTTGATAAGCTGAAGCTCAATGGTTTCTTTACATTATCTGATTATTCTGGTACCAGAGGTCGAAGTCTTAAATTAGTATTCCAGGTTAGATGTTAGAAAGTTTTCCTTCTCACATAAAGTGTCAATGCCTTTAAGAATGGTCTTGATATATATTTTTGTGACTGTGGACGGGTTTAGGTTGTCCACTTGGGTGATGGAGGTTCAGGATAATATTGTGAAGACTATGTCCTTGCTGATCCTTTCTTACTTCACTTAACTTAACTTACTTCTAAGAAACTTTTACTACTAAAATCGGCTGAAATTTAAGAAACTTTATATTACTAAGGCTTGACCCTAGTTTCTTATAAAAATGCTTGTATTAATCAAATATGCCATGAACTAGCTTTGACAAGAGCTATCAGGTACAGCCAAATACATCTGAAGAAGGTACCGATACTCAAGATAGGGGTAATATACAATCATCCATGGACACACCATGAACTACAATATATACAAAGCTGCTTTTAGTTTGTATAGGCCTAATTATTAAATATTTATAATAATTGTAATTATAAAAATAAATTTCAAGCTTTTTATATGAGATTGATTTTGCGTCCATGACAACTATATCCCGGGCTAATGTTACGCACTATTTATACGGAGGGCATAAAGTGATTTGATTTTGGCAAGTGTGTTCTAACTGTTATTCGTATAATATGCAGCGTGTAATTTTAAGGGTGCTTCTGTCATCCGAGATGACCAGATTTATGGAGGGACTACCGATATTTGGCTAACTTTATCCTGCCTACTACCAAAATTTCATAAATATTTATTGGACAAAAAATATATAATTCTGCATTGTTTACTTGCCTTTCGTGTTTTGTAGTCCATGTGTGTGTTTCTTAAGTGTTGCCAATCTTGTATAGAAATGTTTACTTTTGGTTTTGAATATTTTTCTGCTCATGAAGGAAAAACAAAGTACCGAAGGACTACCATCTTTAAAATTACACACCAGTATCCGGGGCCGAAGGACCACCAGCATGTTAGATCTGGTGGTCCTCCATAAATTTTAGTGGTCCTCCAAACTGAAGTTGGAGTAACATAAACGGGTGAAACGATTCTTGTGTTAAATATGTACCTGTCTACTTTATAACAGGTTACCATACATCACAAAGGGATACAGTATACACTGGTTGTCTATACTACATTACTACATTGTTGTTTTAAAATTGTGAATTTATTTTATACTTTTGTGAATGTGTGGAAATATATTTGGATATAAAAACAATCATTCTTATGTCACTATATTCGCACTTGAAATTGTAACATTCTTACTTTGATGTACCTCTAGGATCATGTTAAGTTCCTTCAATCAATAGTACCTTCCTGATGTTTTAAAACGTAATGATACAATCAAACTTATCAATCACTATTTTGTGTAATGTTTAAGTTGTGTTTTTTTTTTATATAAATAAATTTATGGTTAAATACTGTAATTTTCAACATTAGACTAGTTTAGTATGTTATTGCATAAGTAACAGCAGCATGTGCACAAATAAATATCCTACATGTATGTGTCAATGATGTTGTATCGTTTAGCATCACTGAAATACCCCGGGCCCCCCCATTTTTTAGTGGCCAACAGGACTACCAGGCAGGTCCTCTGGTGGTCCTCCTGAATATCTGGTGGTCCCGGGCCTCAGGGCTCCCATTAATTTCGGACCATGTTTGAAAAGTTAAAATACTATAGATCTGAATTTAATATGGGGTTATTTCAATCCAACAGGATTGTGATTTATACATGTAGACATTCGCCTTTAGTCTTGCTGCGTCCATATATGCTGTAGGCCTACTATTAATTCAAGTTCTTCAGATCCACCAATATGTGACCATCCACCACAAAAGCAGACTAAAGTTGATTCTTGGGAAAGTTGGATCTTTGTATTATTGGATTCTCCATTTCAAGACCTTTAAGATGATATATAATTTGTGTAAGTTTGGGGTTAATGAAACAGTGTCACGTCAATCACACGATGATGGAATATTAATAACTGAAAAATGTGTGTCTTGAATGTTGGTTTTAATTGCAACAAACAACGGTAATATTACTGAATCATTAACCATAATCAGTAGCTTCCATGCAATAACGTTGTTGTTAACCATTGCTAAATTGATTTGTGATATGGGTCATTGTCTGCACTGGTATAATAATTTTAAGTAGTAAAAAAATAAAAAGGTTTGTGTCTTGATTATCTCGGTTATATGTCTTGATTATACGACTTAATACTCAGCTTGTGTGGTGCATGGTCACATATATGAACCAGTAGCCTAATCTCTGTTGACATGACACAATTAGAAGCAGATTCACCACTAAATACTATTAAGTTTAAAGTTAAACCAGGTTATACAACAAGTATATATACTAGTCTGGATTTCCACATTGGGTTAAAATACAAGTACACAGTACACAAGTCTGTAATATTGTAATTCATACACAGACATAACTGAATATCCATATTAGAATTCATACACAGAACTGAATATTCATGAATATGAATTCATATAGTACATAACTGAATATCCATGGCTAAGAACTGCTACACATAACTGAATATCCATAAGAACTCATACACCTAACTGAATATCAAGGTTATAATTCATACACGTAACTGCATGACTGTCAATAGTTTTAGAATTCATACACATTTATACTACGGTACTTATACTTACAGTCAGTGGAATATACTGTTAAATAATCTGAAGTGTAATCGGTAAGGTCAACCAAAATCAAGACATTTCTGCCTAATATTGACCACAATTATACCTACCAGAAGATTTATTCCACATAAATGCCAAATTATTAAATATTTTCGCAGTTTAAGATGTTCACAATACCATCGGTAGCAATAAATATATTATTGATAATAAAATGAGTAGTCATATATGCTGTCCTCCTGTCTCTTGAAGATGAACAGAAGTGTGCTAATTTCTTTGTAATTTATCATTTGAATATGCTGCCCTCTATTAGATGATATATTTATATGGGGGGCCTTTATATTTTGAAACGTTATTCATATATGATATTACCCGATTCTTATAATAATATTAAATGAGCCTTATAGATCGCCAAATGAAGAAAGCAAAAGAGCAATTGCTCAAGGCACTGAACAGAAAGCAACAAATGTGTCTTCAGAGTTCTCTTGAATATTAAGTCAAGTTTGAACAAGTTCTGATGTTATCATGCAATTGGTTCCACAGTGTGGACGATGCATCATGCCTATGCAAAACTTCTACCAACATATGATATCAATTTAAATGATGTGAACAGGAACACAAGTAAGCTTTTTCTGATGAATGTTAATAGTTTATAGGAGCAGGGATGTAAGGATCAATACGATTAGCAAGATATACTGGCTGCTTAACATATTTTGCACAAAATCTCACCAAGATCAGTTTTAACTTAATTAATAAATTTATAGGAAGTTGGTGGAGTTCCTTTAAAATTGGAGTTACATGACAGTTGATTTGATGTCTTTGCTATTATTTTTTAGGCTTAGAGTACATGTATGATTCACCATGGCAGAGACATGTATTATGTGGACCGGGATTAGTCATGTTTATATATTAAAAAAGGGGGACCATTCGCTTTATTTTCATACCAAAATCAAGAAAGCATTGATTTTACTGCGATTTTGATGGAGTAGAAGATCAGATTCCATCACACAAACTGTGATACATTTCAGAGGAAATTTACCTGTGAATTACTTTGTACAGAGCGCCAATTTATCTATCCAATGCGACACATGCAAAGCAATTGATTTCAGGTTTTGCCTACTCCTTATCTGGTAACATAGGATGAGGTTATATTGGGGGAGAAACCAGAGGGAGCCAATATAGGGCTTCTGAGAAATGTTTTTTTCTAATTATCCAAGGTATTTCATGTACATCATATAGGTACATTATAATGTTAAGACGGAGTGTTTTACTCGCGGTTTCTCAAGCCACCAAAGTTTGGGGGATTCGGTGTGTGTTGTGGATACAGTATTGACTATATGATGGTCAGACAACGCCAACTGCGTTGGTTGGGCCGTATACAGCGCATGGAGGATGGTAGCCTGGATTAAAAAGGTCTCCTCTATATAGCGAATGGTCCAATGGCAGGCCATATCTTTGGGATGTACTTCATGTAACAGAACTGAAATCACAGGTATCCCAATTGGGATATACTGTGTTCATAAAGAAGACTATACTGCCCTCTATAGGGCGCAGCTCAGATCTAGGGCCGGGGCTAGAGCCGGCCGGGAGGCGGGGCCTAAGAGGCGGAGCCTGGGAGATCGTGAGGCCGATTCTAGGGTGTAATGTTCTCGATGTATTAAATGGGGAGTAGATTAGGAGTGGCATTAAGGATGTTGTTAGGGTAAGTATATGTCTATGAAGTGAATATCTAATTTTCACCAAGAAACAGATATACACAGTTCTATCACCCCAGGGAGAACATATTACCTGATCATTACCAATGCATCACAAATGTGAGACAATAAACAAACACAAACCATAACACCGATAATGTTGGCTTTGAGTACATATTTCTTTATTCAATGATTTGGGTCGTTACGTATAAGGAAGTAGTGTAATATTTGTCTCAATATAAAGTTGTAGGCACATGCACGCAGGACACAGAGTACACACATTATATCCATGAATGCTTGCCCATAGAATTTCATAAAACATTGTGTACCCTTCAAAACCACTGTCGTATCGACACACTATAATACAAATATATCTGAATTGGGAGGAGGCCTTTTTAATAATGGAATTTTAAAATGATTATACAAAACTTTAAAAAACAGTTGAACACAAATTACACACTTTTCTTTAACTCTTTGCATTACCTAACCGCCTTCCAAGTTTGTTGTACTGTAGAAAACAACTTGTAACTTCCTCAATGAAACCTTTTGTTCATAACTTTCAAAAATAAAGGGAGCAACAAAACTTTGCCTGCTTATCATGCACTGATTTAACATGCAGTGTAATATATATATATATATAGCATAATACATAGCATAATACATATCATATATCAGTATAAGTTAATAAACGATGGTGAATTTTTCTCATGTCAATTTAAAATACATTTAATGTTGTACCGGTACCCTAACAAGCCAGAATAACGGTCGTCAGATTACTGGTCGGCGAGTAATCATGCCAATCATTTCTCCGACAGGTGCGAACAAGGTTAGCTACAACCCGGATACATAAATAGGTACAGAGAGATATGCCGATATATAAATATATAAAAATTATGTTTTAATCAATTGCCTAGGATTGGTACAAATGTAAAGATATAAATATATCACAACTTCATTAACTATATCCATCATACTACAGAAATTATAATTGTTAAACAAAATGTGTGGCTTTGTCCCACCTGGTATCCGGGACTACAAAGCATTGATCAATGGAAAATTGCATTTCACTCAAAATATGGATTATGAAGCCATTACCAGGTTGACCACCAAATTTCCAGTGTGCATAGAAATCTTCAGTTCTTGAATCTATTCTCATTGATTGATCATATCGTCCCACATTTCGCGTAGTGACGAATGTGTGAAATCGTCATTCCGAGATATCACGGTTTGAAGATTTTGCAAATTTGAAAACGCTATATGTCTAGCGTATTTTCAGTTTTTCGTTCGGATCTTGGTCTTAAAGTGATAGTGAATAATTGAATTATAAATATTTATCACTTTTGGGGGGATATAAAAGATAGAGCCAACGGAAGTTAGTTTATTCTGAAAATGATTTTGTAAAGACAATTTTATGTGCTAAATTCAACACTATGTTACAATTTGTAAGGTCTATTAACCCTTATCACACTATCCGCGGCATATGTCACCAAAGAGTCACTTTCCGCGGCATATGTCACCAAAGAGTCACTTTCCGCGGCATATGTCACCAAAGAGTCACCAAAGAGTCACTTTCCGTGGCATATGTCACCAAAGGGTCACTTTCCGTGGCATATGTCACCAAAGAGTCACCAAAGAGTCACCAAAGAGTCACTATCCGTGGCATATGTCACCAAAGAGTCACTATCCACGGCATATGTCACCAAAGAGTCACCAAAGAGTCACTATCCGTGACATATGTCACCAAAGAGTCACTATCCACGACATATGTCACCAAAGAGTCACTTTCCGCGGCATATGTCACCAAAGAGTCACTATCCGCGGCATATGACATCACCAAAGAGTCACTATCCGCGGCATATGTCACCAAAGAGTCACTATCCACGGCATATGTCACCAAAGAGTCACTATCCACGGCATATGCCATCACCAAAGAGTCACTATCCGCGGCATATGTCACCAAAGAGTCACTATCCGCGGCATATGTCTCTTGAATATGAACTCTACCAACACTGATGGTAATATTAGCCTGCAATTTGGTAGGCTTTACTAAAGGTTCGACAACTCTATGCAACAATGACAAGGATTTATTTTATAATGCTGTCAATAATTAAACAAGTTACTAGATTGCATGGCGCTTATCAATGCAGACGTTAAATGAGCAACATAAAGCCTTTGGTATATCAGTTAGAGCCACTGGAATATATTATTTTTTAAACTGAATGACTAGCTGATCAAGTTTCCTGGCTCTTTTTCAAGAACTAGTCATCAAAATTATGTAAATGAATCACTAAATTCAATGACTCTTCAAATCTTGGGTATTTATATGTGGGTATGGATCTATCTCCACGCCCTGTCAGAGAATAGCATTGAATTTGTTGGGAAATATTTTGTATTTCTATGATAAATATATGCAAGGTTGGATTTTTTGCATAAATTAACGCCTATATATTAACAATTTTATCCCCTTTCAGACACCCTTTGGGGAAGCTACCCACTCCCAGTCAGGAAATATAGCACCCTTGTCATCTGGGAAATCCTGGTATATCTACAAGGTTGTAAATCAAACCCAAGTTTCACTATGATAACCATGCATGCCTAAAGTACACATGCTGGTTATTTATTAATAAAGTATGGCAAATATTGTAAACATGATTGCCAATGTGGAAGAATAAAGTGTGAAAAATATCATAAACATGGCCTTGTCAATGTGGCAATTGTGTACACTTTGAATCATAACAAATTCATAAACAAATTCATTAACATTGAAGAACCTCTATAGAAACATGCATAAAACAGACTTGCCCACCACCAAAGTAAAAGTTACCATGGAGGTTGATATGGATACTGTACAATTATATATACATTATCCGATTTGGTGATAATTTCCTGACATGTACCAACCAATGAACTACATACATGTACTGTAGTGTATATACATGGATTGGCCACATTAACATTTTCAGTAGGTACATAGATATAGGCCAGACATTGAAAATGAGTAATGTATTCAATCATTGTAAAAATACATACATATAAATTATGCAGGTACATAATTACATGACTACAGTATATGTCTATATATATATATATTTATTCGCACATTTCTACTACTTTAAGTTTCATGAACTTGCGTTCAGTCGTCATATATATATATGTGACCCATCATAGCAAAAGCAGCGACATGTTCCAAAATCAGATTTTGAGATATTGGTAATGCTGTAAAGAGTGTACATTTAGCTTTCATTTGGCACTATTCTACCCAAGTATTAAAGTGCTATTTTCCAAAGTGAAGTTATGATCACAAATTATCATTGCATTTCGTTCTACGTTGAAAAACACTTTATTGAGAAATACAGGGTTATTTATGATATTTATGATGAATAATATAGCAAAAGTTGGTCCAAAATTTTAAGATAATTGTTCTACTTTTTGTGACTAATGTTACATTTCATATAATAATTATAAAAAATATAATTACATTATTTAAATTTTTGTAATAGATTTTATTAATATAATGGTTAATATCTCAAAAAGTGGATTTGCGACAAGTCTCTACTTTTGATGTGATGGGTCACACATGTATATTACTCTCTCTTGAACCCCACAGGCATTGA